>PVJA010000847.1:54935-87121 GCA_004027025.1 Myocastor coypus | reverse complement strand
GTTGAGGCTGGCCTTGAGCTCACTTTTGTAGCCCAGGCTGGTCTCAAACTCGAATCAATCCTCCTGCCTCAGCCTCCCCAGTGCTGGGATTACAGGCATGCGCCACCACACCCGGCTACTTAGGTTGCTTTTCTGAAGGCAATGGAATAGTTGTGTGTCCTGGATGTACTGCAGTTCACTTAGTTAAGCCTTAGACATAGTTTTGCATTTATGAAAATGCGAATGTATATATACTCACTTTGTTTTGAAGAACAAAGGAATGGATTTCATTATTTTGTAATGGAGAGAAATGTAGGCTGTTAGATGTTTTGTGTACTTTTTAGCTAAATTTCATGACAGTCCATTGAGATGAGTAGTAGTTTTTATTTGATAGAAAGGAAATTCCTGGCTGGGGAGATATCTAGCTCAGTGCTTGGAAAGCACAAGAACCTGGTTACCGCATGCCATGCTGGTCCTGGAATCTGTGCCATGCTGACTAATGAGACCAGGCATGTTGGCACATGTCTGTAATCCCAGCATAGGGGAGACTGAGACAAGAGGATTACTAGTCAAAGCTACATTCAGTACTTTGTGCCAAATAAATAAATAAAAGATTTTTAAACAAATTTTAAAAAAGGAAATTTCTGTAGAGTATAATTGAAGGCTATGCCAAAAGCAGATTTGAACCTAGGTCTCTTTTCTTCTTGAATTTTGTTCTCTACAGCATGCCGTCAAAGGGCAGGGGAGATAGCTCAGTGTAATAAGTGCTTGCTTAGCAAGCACAAGGTCCTGAATTCAACCCCTGGTACCACCAAAAAAAAAATGCCATCAAGCTGGAAAGTTTACATTTCTCACACACACACACAAAAAAAAAAAATTGTCTTCTGCTATATTGCTATTTACTACAAAAACAGAAAGTTAGATTCTTTGAATCCCTGTCTTTCATTGCTGTGTGTGTGTGTGTGTGTGTGTGTGTGTGTGTGTGTGTGTGTGTGTGTGTGTTTTGTCTGGTTAGAACTTTAACATTTGACAACAGCAAAGAATTTAGTTTATTTTGACTGCTATAGAATTTCTTAGAAAAACTCCCAGGGGCAAGCATATAAGGACATCATTTTCAGGCCCTAGAAATCTAATTAGTACAAGCAGTCTACCTCTTTTAATGTTCTACTATTTCTGTAACCTTTGTAGTTAGAAGTTCAACTTTGGTTTTTGTTTTTATGTGGGCCTAACAGTTTTTTTAAATCATTGAACCTATTTTGGTAATGGAAAAAAAGAATTTCCAGTGTGGTTAAAAACCACATCTTACAAGCTGTTCTTTGCCTCCCTCTTTAAGAATTGCCAAGGACTTTTTAAAAATTGAAACTTGAAATTCAGTTCATTGTTTAGATTTATCCTAAAGCATTTAAGAAAACCCTGAGAATGGATCATAGGAAAGTAGGAAAACAGTTTAAAAAAATGGTAGCAAATAATAGCAAAAATAGATGTAAAATGACCAGAAAATGAGTTTATAGTTCCATTTTTACCAATGAAACGAGATTTTGTTGTTGCTTTTCTGTGATTCTCTGTTGCTAAAAGCCACTAGGGTTTTCATAAAAGCTACTGTTTGAATTTCTGGAATTAAGAATCTAAACTAGATTTGGGTAGATTAAGAGAATGCCTTAACTGAAGCTATTTATTTGCCTTTTCTCTGGTAACTTACAACTGAAAAAAACCCTTTTTACTTCACAATACTTAATGTTAGGGATTTTAGGAATTACTTCATTGCTATTAGATCTTACACTGTTACCTGGTCAGGTTTCTTACTTTGCCTACCTATAGTTTACTCTAGTTTCTCTTCTGCTTTCAGGGCTCCAGACCCAGTTCCTGGACCTGTCCTGGAAAAGAAGTATCCAGTAGAGATGAGCTCACTGCAATTACTTAATTAAAAATTTGTAAGCTGCAAAAATGGCAATGAGCCAGCCAAGAACAGCTACAGTTTGAATTTTTCTATTTCCAGGTATGCTAAAGTCCATGGCACCAGTCAAGATGCCTTAATATGAAATCTATAACTACGTCTTTACTTTCAGAACTTGTAGTCTTCTTGCTTGAAACCCAGTAGCATCACTAACATCTAGGTAATTAGTGGATAGTATTAACTTTTATATTGCTTTTGTCTGGAATGCCACTAACTTGTCTGCTAATAGTAGCAAACCAATGCAAGAACAGTTTATAAAAAATAAATTTGAACTTCTACTGAGTTAATTCTCATAAGTGTGTAAAAAAGTATTCTGGTCCTAACTGAAAAGTAAACATTAAGATCAGCAGTGGTCCTTTAGGAGGTTTACATATGATACAAATAATAGGGCCATAGAGATAGCTCAGTAGAATAAGTGCTGCCTAGCAAGTGCAGCAAAATCCTGAGTTCAATCCCCAGTACCACACACACACACACACACACACACACACACACACACACACACAGGATACAAGTAATAGAAAGAATAAAATTAATGAAATAAATTTTGTTTTTTGAGATTTTCATCTATTTTGTACTAGCTAGTGATGTAATTAATAGTCATAAATAATATTTCTGAGTAGATCCAAGTAATATATTACAGGTCTTTTACATGAATTTTGTGATATTTTTAAATGTAAGTATACTTACCAATACTTAATATTGGCTAACTTTTAAACTTGATTGCTTTAAAAAAAAAAAAAAAAAAGGCCAGATAAAAAGTCATACAGTTGAAATTGACCTAGATGTGCCAAAAACTGAGGTTTTCTAATGCCTTAGATTTTTAACCAAGGAAAATTACTTGTGGATAGTCAGATAGTCAAAGTCTATTAGCTTTTAAGGATATTTAATGTTTTTATTAGTTTAGCATTAGAGATAAAATTAACCTATAAAAAGACTCTGTTTACTAAATGGGTAGATTGTCATACATATATATGTGTATATATATATATATATATTTTTTTTTTTTTTTTTTTTTTTTTTTTTTTTTATATTTTTTTTTTTTTTTTTTTTTTTTTTTTTTTTTTCTTGTTTCAGAACCTTTGTTTATTCACTCATTTTTTCACTCGTTTTTATGGCCCGCTCAGCCTGCCCCGAGAGCAGGGCTGGCGCAGCATGTGGTGCCGGGGATCGAACCGTGGTCCCTGAAGCCGCCTAAACTTTCCCAAGCAGGCGCTTTAGACCACTGAGCCATCCCGCTGGGCCCTATATTTTTTATTTTAAAGTTCAGTTCCTAGGTACAAATTACCCAAAATTGAACAGAGAAATTGTGTATCCCATTTATTTTGACAGATGATTCAAATATTCTAGCATATGCTTGATTCCTTCTCTACGTTTCTTTCTTCACTATTAATTTGTAAAGACTTTAAGGCAGCCTAGTGAGCATTAAGTCACTGATGATTTACCACATTATTTGTTTGGTGTTGAAAGAACTATCTCACAGATGGTGATTTAAGACTCAAAAAGGGGCAATTAGCAGAGCTATTACTACTATTAGGCTAAGTGGAAGGGGAAATTGAAGACATTTTACATGAATATTGAGTCTTTATTTTCTCAGTAGTGAAAATTTTTGTATTATTGAAAGTAAATTGTGTAAAATACTATTAGGCACTGTAGTAATGTAGAAATAGTGTATGTGTGTGTTTGTGTGTGTGTGTGTGTGTGTGTGTGTGTGTGTGTGTGTGTTACAGCTTATATACAAACATAATTGGTCACCTGTGACCATGGGTTGGTTCTACACCAACCATAGACTGAAACTTATGCATGATAGTCAGTGCCTGGATCCCAGCACTCGAAGATTGAGGCAAGAAGATATAAGGTTCAACCCATCTTCAGCAATTTAGCAAGATCCTATCTTTAGAATTTAAAATTTTCAAAAGAGCTGGGAATGTAGTTTAGCACGAAGGCCCTGGATTTCACTCCATTACTGGAGTGAAAAATCAGACCTAATGTGTTTGCATCTGTATTGAACATACAGAAACCCTTTCTTGTCATAATTTTCTAAGTACTATGTTACAATAGCTATTTACAGAGGATTTATGTTGCACTAGTAATCTAAAGATAAAGTATGTAAGAGAATGTGAGTAGATTATATATAGATATGCCACAGTTTTATTTCTTGAGGGGCATGGAGGCAGAGTCTGACTATGTAATAGTTCAGGATGTTCTTGAGCTCACTTATATAATCTAATCTGGCCTCCAACTCATAGTGATCCTCCTGCCTCAGCCTCCCAAGTGCTGGGATTACAGGCATATACCCACTACTTTTTATAAAAGGTACTTGAGCATCTGTTGATTCTGGTAATCTTGGAGGGTCCTGATACTCAACATCTTTGAATCCTGAAAGACAACAAATGTTCCAGAGAATTAGCTTTCTGAAGGATGTAATATTGCTACTTTGCTTTGAAGGATAAGATTCTTCAGAGAAAGTGGCAACAGTATTTCTGGTTTACATGTCCTAAAACCATTCTCTAAAGATTCACTATGCTTAGAGAATAGAGGGGATTTGCAGGGAAATGGAGCTGTGTCATAGCATGTTTTTGAATAACAGGTAAAGGGGTTTGAACTTATTTTAGTAGGTAATGGGAATTACCTTTTGAAGATTTCTTGGTGCTAATATATACAAAAGTCTGAGTCTTTTTGAAAAATCTGGCTGTAGTAGAGTAAATGTTGGAATAACAAAGTTTGAGATTAGGCTGTAGTAATTTGTAATAAGGGGCAACATTTTTGTTCTATTTGCCAGGCCGGACTTTTATCTATAACTTCTCTTTAATCTTCACTATAAAAATATGGTAAGAAGTAACCAAAATAATATTGCTAAGCATTTAGTATAGGACTTAGGCAGTACGAGTTCTGAACCAGACTGAGGATAATACAGGCTCAGAGGAAATAGTATCTTGTCTACCTTTGTGTACAGTAACTTTTAATAAAACTGTGGTGTTCATTTGGAACTTAGAAGTTTAATAGCAATAGTAAACTTATTTTTATTCTCTTCCTCTTTCTTGTAATTAGTGAAACTCTCATTGGTGAATAGATGCAACTTACTAAATTTGAGGTCTTGAAATACTTAGCTTGAGCTAGCCTTTGATGAAAAACATTACCTAGACTTTTCTTTTTTAAACAAGTGGATTATAAATTAGGAAATTCATAAGTTTAGAAATGGTTAGTGGGGCCCGGCGGGATGGCTCAGTGGTCTAAAGCACCTGCTTGGGAAAGTTTGTGCGGCTTCAGGGACCACGGTTCGATCCCCGGCACCACATGCTGCGCCAGCCCTGCTCTTGGGGTGGGCTGAGCCAGCCATAAAAACAAGTGAATAAACAAAGGTTCTGAAACAAGAAAAAAATAAATAAATAAAATTTTAAAAAAAAATGGTTAGTTGCGTGCATAGTCATATTAGCTTATAAGTAACATTTAAATTTAAACATAACTCTTAAGTCTCATCTTTCTTGTAGCCTCATAACTAAGCTGTTAATAGTTTCAGCATAAACAGTAGGCTTTGGGTTATTTGAAAATAGCTGTGGTTGGCTAAGTATAGATGCTTTCAGATAACATTCTTTCATACTGTGACTTTCCTGTTACACATATCAAAATTCAACTAATGTTATGAGAAATATATAGAGATGATAATAATAATAATAGAAAAATACTTATTCTGATGTAATTCTCTTTGAATTGCTTGTGCTTATTCAGGTAATGCATTATTATACAATATTTTTAAAAAATGGTAATAGGACAGAACTAGAACTAATTCCTTTGGAACCTTTCCTGTAAATTCATATAAAAATATCTCTTAAAGTATCTTCACCTTTTATCATATTATACATGGAAACTGCATTTTGATTTTTAATAAAAAATGTCATATAGGTCTTTCCATATAGTTATTTGTATATCTTACTCCACTAAGAAAAACAAAAGATGTGTGTGTACCTTACTGTCACTATGCAATTATTTATTTATTCCTCCTTGATGGATATTAATATTGTTTTGATGATATACACCTAGGTGACTATCCTTGTGTGCATCCCTTTATACAAATGTGTTTGTCTAAATTAGAGCCATAATTTATATGGATACATACATGAAAGAACGTTCAGTACTTTCTCATTAGTAGCAAATACCCATTATGTTATATGTCTAACCCATGATTTAAGTATCACACTACCAGTGTTAGCATTATGCACACATGTACACACAGACACACCCCGGCAGCTAGCCAGCAGACCACTGAGAAAATGTTAGCCAGTAGCCATGACATTAAAAAGAGAATGAAGTCATATAATATGAACAAAAAAGGACACACAACTGAGAACAAGATTGGACCCACATGGAGTTCAGTTGGTGAAACTTCTCATTACTGTCTGTAAGTCTTTATATTAAAGTGCCATTTTAAATTAACATTTAAGCACATTATTAAAATTTTTACATATCATGTTAATTGGTTCATTATAAATATTTGTGATTGATAGAAGATGAAAATTAGTTCTTTCAAGGGGCTTCACTTTCTCTCTTTTTTTTTTTACTTATAAATTACATTAGACTCCCTTTTTTATAAAGATGTTGTTTATACCCAGGTTATATTATACAAAAATTACAGCAAAGAGAGAACTAAATGTTCCTAACTTTTTTTCCATCTTAAAGCCCTAATTTATTAGAAAATAATTATAAAATATAGATTGGAAAATACATGCAAGGTAGTCATTTATGTAATATATTTTGTCTCAGATTTATTGCACTTTTCTTAATCCTTAGAAAATGGTAGTATGCACCACAAAAACTACATTGCCTAAGTTGCCAAGCATGGCCAACTTGCACATTCCTTCTAGAAGAACTTAAAACTGGTAAACCTTTAACATAAGAAGTAGTCAACATTCATGTCCCTGAAGCAATGCATTAAATGAGAAAATTATGAAATTTTACTAAGAGGAGATAGTGAGGATCACTTATTTTACCTTAGCTAATAATATTTACTAGTAAAAATTAGTAAAAAGATATTTCTTTTAAAATTAAATTATTGCCGGGCATGGTGGTGACGCCTGTAATCCCAGCACTCAAGAGGCTAAGGCAGGAGTATTGATGCGAGTTCGAGACCAGCCTGGGCTACAAAAGTGAGCTCAAGGCCCGCCTGAACTGCATAGCGAGACCCTGTCTCAAAAAGCAAAAAAAAAAAATTAAATTAAATTATTGGATGAGAGATATAGCTTAGTGACACAGAGCTGGCTTGACAAGCATGAGGCCTGAGTTGAATTCCTGGTACCAAAAAGAGCAGGAAGAAAGAATGGACAGACAGAAGGAAGAAAGGAAGGAATTATTCTCTGTACATAAAAATAATCTACTTTTTGATATCATAATCCTTTGCTCCAAGTTTTTAAATAACTCTAAAGCAACACATTTGCAAATATATGTAACATGATTCAGTATTACAGCTATTCTAAGATAAAATTAATGCTAAAGGTTGACTAATTATTTTCTATTTATCTTAAATGGTAAGACTTGAACTTTACATTTTACTTACATAGCTATAATTCATTTATTTTGTCTTAGAATAATAATTTGATATTACAGATTTCTTTGAAAGTGGTTTTGCCTTGATAGAATTGTAACATACAATTACATTACAGAGATTTAATTCTGGTAATTTTCTATAAATGGAAAGTTGTTTTGTAGGTTAACTTCATTTCTAAATTCTTTTAAAGTTAATCACAAAGTACACTAAGTATTGACTAAATGGCATACAATGTAATACTTGCATAATACATCAGTAAGGTTAAAATAGTGTTCTACTAAAGTAATTTGATTCTAAAAGATTTCAGAATTTGCTTTAATTGAAAAATTATAACATCAGCTCATCTGACACTGCATTAATTCTCTGATAAAGATGATTCACAACAATGTACTGTGTCTGATGTTAGACAGTTCACAGAGGAGACATGAGTTATAGTGATTGACAGTCAGATAGGTAGAAACATTCTTTCTGTCTTTGCATTCGTCATCCTGTGGAGGTCCTTGTAAACAATTTGGTTTTGACATATAGCCAGTTTATATGTATTCCTAAAACAAAAGTACAGTGTTCACGAAAGCATGCCTACTGAAACAACATAGAGCTTACAGAAAAAGATTGAGATGATAACACTCAAAAGCTTCATCAGTGAACAAAAAATCAAGATAGGCCAGGGATGTGGCTCAGTGATAGAGCACTTGCCTGGCACTAGCAAGGGCCTGTTTTGATCTCTTGCACTGCAAAATAAAGATAAGGACCTTAGGCAGGTGTACTGGTGCACACCTGTAATCCCAGCACACAAGAGGCTGTGGCAAAAGGATCACCATGAATTGAAGACCAGCCTGGGCAACATAGCGAGTTTAAGGCCAGTATGAACTATATTTGTAGAGTAGGGCCATGTATCAAAAAAACATGAAGAAAGAGCCTTAAAAGAAAAAGATAGTATTTGGTAAGTGTTCGAAATATGTAAATGCTATAGTAAACACAATAGTTTGCCTTTAGAAAGACCTCTAAAGTTTATATAAGAAAGGGTAACAAAAAAAGCTACAGAAGGAAAGTTGTAACATAAAATGTGGCTGGATATACTTCATCACAAGTAGATGAAATAGTAAGTTAAAAATACACTTTTGTGTATTTATATGTTTCTTGTTTCAGCTGGATATAGTTTTGTGTATTTATCTGGTGTTTCCCTCAAGTAAAGTAGTAGCAAAGTGTACTTAATACTGTAATCTATAATAAATCAATTGTATTAGAACAAATTTGTCATATTGAAATAAATGCTGTAGCAGAACTGACAGCTGAAAGTAAGGAAAACACAAGTTTAGGTGACTACTTTTTCTAGTAATTTTTAAAAGCTAGACATATTCAGATGTTTATTTAGAGATTTATCGCAACAAATGTCTGTTGAACATCTCTTTGCCACATACTGAATACTTAGGTTACAACCATGAACCATTTTAGGGATAACATAACTTATACAAAGTATATTGCTTGTACTCAGAGGTTGGCTATAAGATTTGATTGCTGGGTAGATGAAGTGTGCAAAACTATCTTGTAACCTCTTAAATGATATATTGTAAGGTAACTTCCTAGGGCCCTGACCAACTCAGATTTTATGGTTTGCAGAAAATATTATTATCTCTAATGAGAATTATGGAAGCCAGAATTTAATTTTAGGATTTGTGTTGAAGTGGAAAGATACTCCCCTTACCTTGTCTGTGAACCGAAGGAAAATCCAAGGCAATTGACCAGTGAGTATTACCTATTTGCTCATGCCATTCTTTAGTATTAAACATGAGCTATATTTTTCTTTGTTTAAATTTGAGTAAAACAGTCATGTAAGGATAGAACAAAGATAAAATGATAAATATGTAGTTTTATATAATAATGTTAAAACAGTATGTTTCCAGGCCTTCTCTTACATAAATAACTATACACAGTAAGCCTTCATTAGCCATTCTCATCTTCTGTAACAACTCCTTACAACCAGCACCTTTATAATCTTCTTTCCTCTTGCCCCAATCACACAACTGACTCATTATTTCCAGAATGTATCTCCTGTTTGGTTCCCTTGCTTTAACTTCTTACTAAAATATCTGCTTCAGGGCTCTGCTATTCTCTCCCTCAATCCAGAAGGATCCTTAACATACCTACAGCACAATTTATACTACTTACCTAGCATTTATGCACAATGTAGTATTACTTGTCTTGTCTCGTATACACCAAAAAAGAAGTCCTCAAAGATTCATTCAGCTTCAGTATTCTGCATCCAGCAGAGCATACAGCCCTATTTGCTAAAGTTTTCTTTCTGCTTTTCAAATCCATAGTATTTAAAATAACTAGTATTACTGTTACCTGGTGTACAATTAACTTGTGTTGTGTTTCCACTAATCTGAAGTTTTGAGTTGCTTTTTCCATTTGACAAAGAGCAAAGTGCTAGTATCACTATTTTATTGGAATATATACTTAGTTGTTATACCACATAGGTGGCCAGTTGCTGTATAAGATAGCTATTTTCCTTTATCACAATTTTATAGAGGAGGAAACTGAAGCACAAATTAAATAATTTGCCCAAGAAGACACAAGAAGTGGTACATTATGCTTCATAAATATGAAATCCTAGACTTTCTACTGAACTACCACTATGTGTTGAATGTATTTTATATACATTATTTCATTTAGTTGCAAATGAGGTAGTGCTCATTTATATGGAGTTGAGATTGAAATGTTTAGCAATATGAAGTTACCTGTTTTTAATTATTAGCGTTTTTTCACCAAAAACTTAGAAACAAATAACTAAAGTAGAATATTATTTACTTTAAAATCTGCACTTTGGAATTTATCTCCTTAGGAAAATTTATGCCTATCTCAATGATTTATGTACTCATAAATTTCTTTTTCTATAAGTTTCAAATAATAAAGCCAGGTATAGCTTAATTATAGTATGCTTGCATAGATATTGCCTTGGATTCAATAGTACAAATCAGTAAGTACTTGGTTGAGTTAAAATTTTGTAAATTTGAGTAGTTTACACAAAGAACCTTAACAGTTATTTTTATTTTGAAAGTTGAATTTTACTGTGCATAGTGGCTCACACCTGTAATCCCAGCACTCCCGAGGCTGAGGCAGGAGGATTGCCATGACTTTGAGGCCAACCTGGACTACATAGTTCAAGACCAGCCTGAACTACATAGCAAGACCCTGTCTCAAAACAGTAAAAAAAAAAATTGGATTATCTGTTATTCCACTTTCTCTACCACAATATTTTTCATCTATTTTCCTTATGTTAGTGTTGCAAGCTCCTCCTAGAAGTCCTTTGACTTGATAGTTAAAATGAAGTTGTAACTAATAAGATGAAACCTTATTCTGTTGAGACTGTTATAATGAAGTGCTATAAACTGGTTAGCTTATACATAACAGGTTTATTTCTCATAATTGTGATGGCTAGGAAGTCCATAAAGTCAATCTAAAGTAAACCTATTTTAAAGACACTGGTTGCATCTGAAGACTCCACTTTCATCCCTATGACCTCCCCCAGGAGAACCTATAGTCTGTCTCTATTCCACAAACCATTAAAATCCCTATTTCATTGCCTCCAGTTCTAGTAACTACTGCCCCTCTTCTGGTCAGCTTTTCCTCACTACCCTGTAAAACACAGCACTTTGCTCATATTGTATTGGCTTTTAATCCCATCATTGTTAAGGTCACCAGGGAATTTTTAAATGTCTGGTGCTGTTGTATATTGAAATCAATTTAGTGGAGCTGGGGAGATGGCTCCGAGGCACAAGTGCCTGCTGGGCAAGTGCAAGGTCGTGAGTTTGAACCCCGGTCCCACAAAAAAAAAAAAAAAAGAATGAAATCAATTTAGTGGGTTTCTTTTTTTTTGAGTATTTTTTATAATAGGTTTTGAATTTTTATAGATCCATGTTTAGTACATCTAAATACTAGTGCAAGTTGTTCCCCTTTAACTGTTCAGTATTAATAAAATAAGTATGCTTAAACTACCTCCATAATAAAGCCAACTATATAACAGCTACATTCCATTTTTCAGCACAGTGAAATCTTCAATTGTAGGTAACATGTTCTGTGAGTATTCAGCAAGACAAACAAACATTTCTAAGAATTTTAACTTGATAAACAAGCAATGTCTTACAGTTCAAATAGTAGTTGTGTCAGATGTCAAGTGATCACAACTAACTCCTTTTTCTTTGCTTTGATATACAAGTGCTTTGGATTAAGAGCAAAGCAAATTCTGTCAAACCGAGGTTTTACTGTGTTTAAAAATCGTGCACCAGTTATCCTAAGTGCAATAGTATCTAAGTGTTTTGTTGGTGTATATCAGATTTTTGCATCAGATGATAGCATTTTAAAGTAATGGCAAACTAATTTGCCAAGACTTTGGAACAGTTTAGCACAATACAGTGGTACCTCCAGTCACAAATTTAATTTGTTTCACAATTCTTGGAAAGAATTGGCGATGGTTTTGTTTGTTACCTCATATAAAGTTCTCAAACAAAAAATTGTGCCTGATGCTTCTGTTAACAAACCAAATTTTTCACAAAATGTTCATAAACCAAGGTACCATTGTAACTATTTCTAAGTATGATTTCTTCGTTCTTTGCTCAGAAAAAGTCATTTTTATATCTTAGCCATAGACAATATGTGTCTATTTACTATGAGACATAATTTTCCAAAATATGCTTGTTAAGGTACTTCTTTGTTTCACTTGGAAATTAAGCAAGTACCAGTTTGTGCAGTAATACATTTGAGTTGTGCTTACAAATCATTTACTTCTCCGCAAAGCCTGTTTTAAATTTATCTAGCATTCATCCTAAAGTTTACTATGGTTAGATATACCATGTGAGTTGAGTTTAGTGTTTCCCCTTTTGACACTTAAATTATGACATTTTACATTCTTCTGGATCCCATTAGTTTCTGATGAAAAGTCATTATTTACTCAAAGTGTTCTTTTCCTGTGTGTTATATGTTATTTCTTCGGCTGTGTTTAAGATTTTGTTTTGGTTTGTTTTTTTAGCAGTTTGACTATAGTGTGCCTCTGTATGGTTTGTTTGTAGCTTATGGTTTGTTTTTGGTATGTGGGATTTTTCAGTTTGCTTGTTTCTTTGAGGTTTGTTGATCTTAAACTTAATAATTTATTTTTTACTTGGAGAAATTTCTAACCATTACTACTTCGGATATTTTTCCTATCTTACTCTTTGTCATCGGTCCTTTTAATCTGTAATTACAGATCAATTATTTTTATACTTTCCTACAGAATTATAAGGTTCTGTACCTTCCCCCCAGTCTTATTTCCATCTTTCAGATTGCTTTGTCTTCAAATTCACTGACTATTCTGTCATTTCCACTCTGTGCTTAAGTTCCCCCAGTGAATTCAGGTATTTTATTTAATTGACTTCAGATATTTCAGTTTTCAGTTCATGAATTTTCATTTGATTCTTAGAAAGTTTGTTTCCTCATGGAGAAGTCCATACATATTTTCTCCTTCATCCTTGCTTTAGAATTATTTTTCTTTTACCTCTTTTGAGGTATTTCTTTTGTTTTATAGTACATTTACAGTACATAATATTTACATTCCTTAGTGGGATAGGCATATATGCTTAAAACATCCTTGGTCCTTTTATTACTTATTCCTTTTTGATCCCTTCTCCCTTCCCCACTCACCTGTTGGACATATAGAATGCCTCCAAGATTTAGCTGTTCTGAACTGTGCTGCAATAAATATGAGTATTCGTGTATCACTGTAATATGATACCTTTTCTTTTGGGAAGATGCCTTGAAGGGGCATAGCTTGGTTAGACAGAATTTCCAAAATCCTTATGTCCCAGTTCCACCAATTGAGTCATCCTGGGGCTGGTCTGCATTGATTTTCTTCTCTTGAATATGAGTCAGTTTTTCCTGTTGTTTTTGGCTTATTTTGGTAAACCATTAACTTAACTAACTGCAACTACAAGTTCTACAATCTCGAATCAGTTACTTTAGCCTTAGCATGGCTACTTAGACTCTCAAATTTAAAGATCAGACATGTGCAAAGGATTTAGGCTTTCTCTCTATGGTTTCACCTTTCAACCTTTTTGGTCGTGCCAAAGCCTATCCTTTCATTCAGCAAGCAAATAAAGACTTTATTTTCTTCTGGGGTTTAACAACCGAAACCAACTGGGCCTGCTTTCTGACTAAAAGTCTTTTAAAAATGGAAGATTATCCTTGCTTTTCCCTCCTTCCAAATATTGGCCTCAGCCCACCACCATTTCTTTTCTGCCTTCTGCCTTCCAGTCATTCCTTTTTACGTATTATCTAGTATACATAATTGACATTCATGAAGAATTAGTCTACAGGAGCTGCTCAGCCAATGTAAAAAGTATAACTAATGAACAGTGGTAGCTGGGCAACAGTAACATACACTTTTAATTGCAGCTTTTCAGGTGGCTAAAGCAGGAAGATTGGGAGTTCAAGCCTAACAAGACTTTTTAAAAATGGGGGGGGGGGGGCAAGGAGCTGTGGCTCATCAAAGGCCCTGGACTCAATTCCAACTATGGGAGAATCAATGATGGTGGGAGGAGGACAAGAATGTGTTGGGAGCCACAGGAAACCAGGAATTTGATCTAGTTTGTATAGGTGGGACTGGGCCTCCCTACCTGGAGCAGAAAGCTACCCCAGTGCTGAGAAAAACATCCCTGTCTGGTTCAGGCCAGCTATTGGTTGCTGGGTAGCCTTGTGTCATGGGATGCAGACTTTGTAGAAGTATAAATAAAGGATTGTTTCTGTGTGCATTGAGTTAGTCTTGCCCATCAGGCAGACTGATAACCACCTAGCCCAACTTTTCATCTTGTCTGTCTTTCTTATTCCTACTGCCATGTCTCCCCGGGGTTGAACCGTTCACAGTAAGATCAATGGATCCCTATATTTATGGATCCCTACAGGAATGTAGCAGCATTTTAGATGGAAAAGTTGGCCAGGGGAGCAGTCTCTGAGGAAGTGTCATATGATCAGAAACGTTAATGAAGTAAGAGGGAGTATCTGAAAAAGAAATGTGCAAGTATCTCAAGGAAAGATGTTCTAAGCAGTAAGAGCAATAAGCCAGAGAACCCAAAGGAAGGAATTTGGTTGGCTTGAGCTCTTTTCAGAAGTCATGCAGAAACAAGGAACAAAGAAAATGCTAAGAATAAAATATAAGTGTGGTGGTTGGCAAGAGACCTTGCGAAGTCCAGTTTTGGGCACAAGGAGTTATCACTCACTTTTCACAAAGTTGACTATGATCACTAGAAAATACACTGGGAGCCAGACCAAACAATGAAGGCAAGAAAGCCATTTAGGAGACTTGTATAATAATAAGTACTCTTTTTTTTTTTTTTTTTTAAGAGTAAAAACAAAAGCAAGAAAAGCAAAAACACAGAAGCAAGGTAACATACAACAATACATACTTTCAAAACAAGAATAGCTGATTGAGAATGATTGATCTATTACCATCAAATCAGTTGCTCAGATTCATAGATATAGCTATGCAAGATTTGACATATTAAATATTACCACATGCTTTAAAGAAATCTTAAATTTTTGTTGTCTCTTTTTTTATTACCTTTTCCTAAAATATTTGAAAGTATTCTAAGTGAATTGTGGCTCGGACGAAAACAGATAATGATTGGGAAGAAGTAATCAGATTCAAAGTACTTTTTGCAGATAAAAGACTTGATGAGAAATGTGGGATGGAAGAAAGACCTACTGGACGAGTGATGAAGTAGAAGAGACTGGGAAGAGGTTAGCTTAGATATAGGGGAATTAAACACTCAATTTTGGATGTGATAAGTTTTGAAATGCATTTGAGATAGCCAGAGGAAATTTCAAATAATCAGTTGGATATATTATTTCAAGGAAAAAAATTGCATTTGGAGATAATAATTTTGTCAGGTCTTGGTGTATAACATGATTTGAAGAAGTATATTTAAGTGAAATTTCCCTAAAGAGAAATGAAGTTGAAAAGAAACTGTGTCTGAAGTCCATTTGCCTGCCAACAATTAGATGTAAAGAAAAGAAAGTCTCTGGCAAAGAAAACTGCCAGAGATGCTGCCAGTGGGAGAAGAAAAGACAGGAGTATAAATCTCAGAAGCCAAAGGGAAAAAATTGTTTAACTAACGAGAGAGTAGTTGTTTCAAGGAGTTCTACCCCAAAAGGGAAAAGTACAAAATGGGCTGGTAGCTGGAAAGGAATCCTGGGGAGCTTTCTGAAGATGAGCAGTTTTGTAGTGTGCTTATCACCCTCTTAATTACTTTTAAATATTACTTACTGAGTTCCCAGTATTTCTCTGGTCTCCTGCAATACATTTGAGTTCTGAGAGAGAGAGAGAGAGAGAGAGAGAGAGAGAGAGAAAGAGAGAGAGAGAGAGAGAGTGAGAGAGAGTGTGTGTGGCATAGAAATACTTCTAGGAAGTCTGTACTGCAAATAACTTGGTTTGGCAGTGATTTTTACCTGTAAGAGGAAACTAAATGGCAGTTATGTCAGCAGAGTAATTTCATAAAATTCATTTGAGTGATAAAATATCTAATGACTTTTTATTCTCTTGGAGACTTAGGAATTCTGTCATAAGCAAATGTACTTTAAAAATGCTTTCAACTGTTATGCTGAAGACTGTAAAGCATTAGATACACAATAATGAACAAAAGCCCTAGATTTACAGGCTTGTGTATTTTATTTATTTATCTATTTATCTTTTTTTTTTTTTTTTTTTTTTCTGGACTTGGGATTGAACTCAGGTCCTTGCCCTTGCCAGGCAAGCACTTATTCTAAGCTATTACCCCAGCCCCTTGAGTTTTTTAATATTAAAATTTTTCTAATGTTTTTGCAATTAAAAGAAAGTAGTTTCAAAGAAGTCATCTTTAAATTTATTCTAAATTGTATTTTCCTCAAATAGTATGGTTTTTAATTATTTTATTTAATAAATTTAGGTATTTTTATGTCCCAAAGAGATTTTCCAGAATAAATATGTTTACATTAAAAACATAAGGAATAAAGCTTAGCTTTTTTGGGAGAGAGGGTTGAGGGTTGAGACAAGGCCTCATTATGAAGTTCAGGCTGGCCTTGACTTCACTGTGGAGCCCAACCAGACCTCAAACTCAAAGAGATCTTCCTGCATCCACATCCTGAGTACTGGGATTACAGACATGCCCCACCACAGTGTGCTAACAGTTGTTTTGTTTTGTTTATTTAATAGTGACTTAGGAGTAGTTCTTGACACTGGCCACATATTAATTGCCTAGGGAACTTTAGAAAATTCATATGTCTAGACTGCTCCACAACCAATTAAATGAAAACTACTATGGTTGAGGCCTTGGTATTTTTTAAGTATTAATTTAATGAACACAGCAAGAATAAAATGCTATGAAGCCCCTGAAGATTAACTGATTATGATTAAAGGTATCTGAAAAATAAAATACAATATCAAATATTAGATTATCAGTTATTGAGTTGTAGACAGAGCATGCAATGTTTTTATACAACCTTAGTAAAAATTTCTTACATCAGTTTATCATCTGTAGTTATTGAGAAAAAAAAATCATTCTTTTAAAAGAATGATAAAGGACAACCATGACAGTAATTTCTTTCTCATTCGAATGCCTTTTGGCACAGTATTTATACAACAAGCACATACAAAGAAATTAGACATTGTTAAAATTTTGCCCTCAGACATTATCCTGAAAGGACAAGTATTAACTATAGAGAAAGCATCATAGATCCAAGTAGTGCTTTCATAGTTGTATTATTAGATGCTAATAAGGTACGTGCCTTTTTGTTCTAAATTTTTACATTTTAATTAATTTTTTTTTCTTTCACAGAAAATGCTGGGACAGAAGAGATGAGTACTAATTCCACTGAGGCCTAGAATTGCCTACTGTACAGATAGTCCTGATTAGGCAATATACGAATGGCCCAAGGAAGCCACCAAATTGATTTTCAGGTTTTACATGACCTGCGACAGAAATTCCCTGAAGTACCTGAAGTTGTTGTATCCAGGTGCATGCTACAGGTCAGTGTTGGGTGTTTTTTAAATTGATTGATACAAATCTGATATCTTAAACAGTGGAAGAAACCATTTTTAAGTTACCATGTTGGGGTGTTAGTATGCGGTGATAAAAAGAAATCAACTTTGTTGTCATTCATATAACAGTTCAGCTCTCTGTATTGCATGTACTATGTGGATAATCTGTCACATAAAGGAGATAAAAAGATTAAATGATTTCTAAATATAAAGCATTAATACATGATCTCATACTTGCTAGCTATTAGCATGCCTTTACTTTTCCCACTCTAATTTTATCAGAACTTTTTTTAAAATTCCAGGTCTATATATAAAAGTGAAAAAAATTAAATTAAGGAGTCAAAGTTATAAAACTAATTGGGTACCACACATTTTTTGGAAGGCTCTCTTTTATCTCTTTATAATATGTAAAAGCAACTTAAGTTGTCAATGGGAAAAGTTTCTTTTTAATTTTTAATATGTAAGTTTACCAACTAATATAAGTAAGTAATATACTTTTACATTATCTTTAATATGTACAATTTAGAAATCCATAATTTTGAATATTTGTACTTATACTTTTGCAGTCGATTAGGCTGGAAATCTTTGTATCAAAAAGTATTTTAGGCTTGGATTTATTTAACCTTAACAAATAACTTTTAAACTTTGAAGTTAGGAAATTTTTATCAAATCTGTACTTGATATCAAATGATTACATACATTTTGTTCACAGCATTATCTTTTATCTGTACTTATAATTGACATACCTGCCTTTATAATAACCCTCTTTTGGTCTTTCTAACTCATCATCTTCTGTGAGTATCTTTTTAAATAAAGATTTTGTCATGTTTATACACGTAAAGCTTCCTGTTTGTTCATATACCCTTTAGAATGTATTTCATGTGTCTTGACTAGTCTGTACTAGTCTGTGATCTGAAATTTGACAGCCTAAAGTCTCATTTGGTTCCTTCTTGCATCTTAAGCTGCATGACATTTTCCAAATTTTTCAGACCTTTCTATGACATGATGATTAGGAACACAAGTTTTGGTGATAAATAGACTTGATCACATTATGACACTTACTGACTATAATTCAGGTAACCTCTCTGACTCTTCATCTTCGGATTTTCCTTTCCTCAACTGTAAAGGAAATAAAAAAAGAACTCATAGAAAATTAAATATGGTAATATGATAGTATAGATAAAGCAATTATAGGGTACTTGACTCATAATGAGTGCTCAGTAAATGTTAGCATATAGTGCTAAAAGGAGTAATCATTGTAGAAGGCCCTTAATAAATATTTGGTGAACAAGACAGTATTTCACATTTGTCAGTATAGAATATGAAAAGAAAAAAGGGATGTAGCTAAAAGTTAAAGGTATAGAGAAAGAACAGATAGTAAAGAAAAGATAGTCTCCCCTTGAATCCAAGTTATTTTTCCCTAGCTTTTCAAATAAAACAGAATTTGTAAAATAAAACTATACTGAAAGCATTCAGTTAATCATGAAAGACTAGTGATAAACATACTATAAATTCTTCAACCAAATTTGGTAGACTTGATTTTGAAATAACCACAGAGAATACTTTCATTTGTTTGGTTGCTGTGTGTGTGTGTGTGTGTGTGTGTGTGTGTGTGTGTGGTGTTTAAACATTTCTCTGTGTAGTCCAGGCTGGCCTTGAACTCATCCAACCTAGGATGACCTTAAACTCATAGTGATCCTCCTACCTCAGAGTCCCAAATGCTGGGATTACAAACATATGCCACCACACCTGGCTGCAGAACACTTCTATAGGTCAATGATAGAGGCTTTAAAATAGAACTTTTATAAAATTACTTAAACTATTTGCAGGGGAAAAAAGCCCTGTTGTACATATATGAAATACCTTAAGAAGGTAAGATGCCCTTGTACGTCAATAAGGGCAAGAAAAATAAACACACAAATATATATACTCTTATATATGTAGTCCAACTACTGGAGGGATTAAAAACACAATTTATAAAAGATAGCCACCCATAAAGAATAGAAGATAAGAGGGAATAGACCAAATAGACCAGATAGGGACAAAGTTAGAATTTGAATTTATTATTTTGATCTTTGACAGTCTCCTGTTTAAAAATACAATAAATATGTTTTTCAGTTTTACCAAAAATTAGAAATAGATTATTTTGGATTTCCTCTGGGCACCTCATAGTTTCACCAAAAAAAAAAAAAAAAAAAAAAAAAAATCCTCTGTTGGTCATGTTTCCCAGTAACTAGTGCAGACTGAAATGAAACCTGTTTGCCTGGAATTTGCTTGTGAAACAGATCATACTTTTTAAAGGTGAGCTGATAGTCATTTTTAGCATCTAGGCAGTTTCCTTTTTAGCTGATAAAAAATAAGACGAGAAGGAAGAAAAATGGTTTCTCTGGGTACAGCAAGAATGCGAATCCCTCAAATTTAAGAAAATGTTTTTATGAAACTATAAAGGCAAATTAAATCACCATCAAATCTCTTGTTTGATGACAGCCTCTGTCTTGGGAGCTGTTTGCCCTTGCTCAGTTGAGTGTTCTTTTGAGAGATCCTCCGTATAGTGTCCTAGTTCATGCCATGTTACTTCCCTATATAAGTATTCTTAATTTATGCCCTGATTTATTTATTTATGTATTTATTTTTGTCTTTTTTGAGACAGAGTCTCATTATGAAGTTCAAGCTGGCCTTGAGCTCGGTTTTGTAGCTCAGCCTGATCTCAAACTCACACCTATCCTCCTGCCTCAGCCTCCCAAGTGCTGGGATTATAGGTGTGCGCCACCATGCCCGGCTCCAAGAATCCCTCTTCTGTACTCCATTTTATTTATTACTTAGATCTTTTTGGAACTACTGTACCACTTCATACTATGGAACCTCTAGGATAGCTCTGTTACCAGTATGTGTGATTATAACTTTAAAATTTATGATTTTAAATTTTTTTTCATATTTTGCAGTTAAATCATAACAAAATTATGTGAAAATTTTGCAAGGTTGACTCATTTTAAACTAAATTTTTCACTTTTAAGATTTTTGTATCATAAAACTATATGTTTAAAAATTCTGGATTGTTTCATTGTTTCTTAAAATAATACTACTCATTGAGTATTCTGTGCAACTTAGTATTTAAAAGTAAGGTTTCTTTGGGAAATGACATTTGAGAACCAGACATGTACAAGATGTTTATATATTTTTTCATATCAGAAAGCAAGAAAGCTATGAAAGATGTAAGCTTTATTTGAAAAACTAGTAAATATCAATTCAGAATTGTGAATAGAATAAAAGGATTTTTCTACCTTGAAAGATAAAAATTGTTGGTTCTAGAAGGAAAGTCAATCATTGCTCACTACCCTTTTCTTTCATAGTACCTATGATTTCTTAACAAAACTTAAGCATGCCTTTGTTGCCCTGTGCTTTCTTACATGATTTTATCTCATTTTAGACTACTTCTCAAACATTCGTTTATTTTTAAATGCTTAAAACATTTCTTTCAGGTTCCTAGTCTTTCAGTTAGTTCTCTTTGAATGGTTTTCTTACTTATGTCCAGACTGTTATATTCATGTCTTCTGTTGTTCTATCAAAAAGATTGTCATTTCTTTTCATCGTAAGTGTGAAAAAAATTGTTTTCCCCCTTCATATGTCTGCTTCTGTATTCATGTATCTTCAGTAGGTATTCTCATTGTTAGTAATACTTCTTTTTTTTTTTTTTTTTTTTTTTTGTGAGACCAGGGTTTGAACTCATGACTTTGCACTTGCCCAGCAGGCACTTGTGCCTCGGAGCTATCTCCCCAGCCCCTCTCATTGTTAGTAATAAAAGCCAAACTCTAGTATGACTCATTTTTCAAAAATCCTTAATTATTAAATTTCAGCCTGCTTTTCTAATAATTTCTTTCACAAAACTTCTGATATTAAAGTTTTAACTCCTGTAATACCTTGTTTGGAACATGGCTTTTGTCTACTCTCACATTTATGTCCTTTACTTATTCTCTATCCCTCAAGAATTCTTTCTCCCTCAGATTTGAGATATTTATATTATGTTACTCTTAGGCCATACCTCTCCACTAGCTTTCTTACAGTAGCCTACAGTATTAACTATGTTGAACTTTAGTACTGTATGTTGGTTGGCACACCATCTTATAATAATATTGCTTCTTCAGAAATCCTTATTTGTCTCCCAAATTGAGTTGCAGGTCCTTCTAAAGGAAAGGTTAGTCTTAACGATGCTGTGATGATTTGTGACTAGTGGTTAGTTCATTTCTTTGGAGCATTCTTTAAAAGCAATCTTTTTTTTTTTTTTTTTCAAAGACAACACACAATAATAATATAAAAGGAAAAATTAGAACTGATACAGAACTTCACCAAACAAAATAATATGAATTTGACTGTGTTTGTTTCTTGCATATTGTTGTGTCCAGATTAATTGTTTAGATTACCTATACATGCAAAATTGAAAAAAAAAAAAAAAGTAAGAAATTAAGGAAGAAACAGGAAAACATTAAAGACAAAAAAAAAAAAACAACAAAAAAGCATTAACTGCTCCTTTCCACAGACCAGCAGAAATCCACAGTACAATTATCTGAACTATGCTGCTTACTTACATACCTAGATATATCTCTCCTCTACTTCCACTCTTGTCCTTCTCTTCTCAGTAATTCCTTCCATTTGAGCAGATTCATTCTTTTCACAGTATCTGTGATACCCTTCAAGTTTTATTTAGTCTCTCATATCGTTATATTAAAAAGACAATATGATGTTTGCACATATGGGTCTGATTTATTTCACTTAAGAATGTGGTCTCTAGTTACATCCATTTGCTAATAAAAGACTCGTATGTATCCTTCTTATGGCTGAATAATACTCCATTGTGTGAAAATACCATATCTTTATCAGTTCTTCCCTTGATGGGCATTTGGGTTGTTTCCAAGATTTAGCAATGACAAACTGTGCTGCTATAACCATGGGTACACATAAATCACTGTGGTGTGATGTTTTCAGTTCTTCTGGAAAAGTATCCAGGAAGGAAATAGCTGGGTTGAATGGGGTCTCCAATCCTAGCTTTTTGATAAATCTCAACAATGATTTCTATAGTGGTTGTACCAGTCTACACTCACACTGACAGTGGAAAATGGTTCCTTTTTCCCCACAACCCTTCCAGCATTTGTTATTGGCTGACCTCTTGATGACAGCCATTTTTTCTGGGGTGAGATGGAGTCTCAGTATTGATTTAATTTGTATTTCTGGAATGACCAGTGACATTGAACATTTTTTATATTGATGTATTTGCTATTCGTATTTCTTTATCTAAAGAGTGTATATTCATCTTAGATGCCCATTTTTGGATTGGGTTTTTGAATTTTGGGGGCCCAATGTTTAAAATTCTTTGGTCTAGATAGAAGGCCTTTGTCAGAGAGGGATTTGGCTTTAATTTTTTCCCAGTTCATGACTTTGCTTTTTACTTTTGTTTTGGTTTGTTTTTTGTTTTTTGAAGTGCAGAAACTTTTCAAAAAGATGAGATTCTAGTTGTTGATTATTTAAAGTATTTCCCATGCAGTTTGGTTTTCATTCATAAACTCTCCACCTACCCCTATGTTTTTAAGATTTTTACCTACATTTTCCTCCAGGAGATTTAGTGTTTCTGTTTCTGTGGGGCTTTTTTCACTTTAAAATTTTTATTTTTAAAAAGTACAAAACAGGGCCCAGCAGGATGGCTCAGTGGTCTAAAGCGCCTGCTTAGGAAAGCTTCAATCCCTGGCACCACATGCTGCGCCAGCCCGGCCCTCAGGGCAGGCTGAGCCGGCCATTAAATAAATAAATAAACAAACAAACAAACAAAAGTTCTGAAACAAGAAAAAATAAAATAAAATAATTTTTTAAAAGAGTACAAAACAGTATTAAAACAAAAATTATAAATGATAGAATTTGAATAAACAAAATAATATGAATTTCACATACATTGTATTACATAGTGTAGTCTTCAAATTAGTTGCTCATATTACCAAATATTTGAATGTAAAATTAGAAGAAAAAAGTACATAAGAAGAGAGAAAAAGGAAAAACAATTGAAAAAAGGAGAAAAATCAAATTAAGCATTAACTGCTCCTTTCCACAGACCAGTAGAAATCCATAGTACAGTTATACAAACCATCCTGCTTACATACATAAATATATCTCTTTCCCCCACTTCCTTTACAATGTTGGTTATCCATCAAGATTTTCATTAGCTGACCATTTTCCGGTTAGTCATTAACCTTGAATTGCCCTAAGACCTGTCCCAACCCAGAACTCAGGAGCTCCAGTTGCTCTCTGTAGGAAATGAAACCTTTTTTCCTCAGTCTCTTAAGACATCTTAGCCGGGCGTGGTGGCTCACACCTGTAATCCCAGCACTCGGGAGGCTGAGGCAGGAGGATTGGTGCGAGTTCGAGACCAGCCTGGGCTACAAAAGTGAGCTCAAGGCCAGCCTCAACTGCATAGCAAGACCCTGTCTCAAAAAAAGACATCTTTTCTTATCTTTTCGCTAGCTGCAACAGTGTCTTCAAGATCTGAAACTACCTTCACTTTCATTCAAGTGATTTTGCCAGCTTGTGATTGAGATTTTAAATTCCTGTGTATCTCTCCGAATCTGCTTCTTGTGTCCTGTTTTTTTCCTATATTGCTTATTCAAGGATTCCATTGTTTTTCTATTCTCCTCTGATTTATCAGTGTCTTCTTTAGAAGCACTTATTCCTTTATTATAATTATCCTTTTTTTTAACTTCCAAAATTATTTCTGATCTGATTTCCTCTGTACCTTTCTGTAGTTGTTTCTTGGTTTTTGTTTGTTTGTTTTTCAGGAACAGAGTTCAAACTCACAACCTTGCACTGCTTGCTCTTGCCATATAGGCTCTTGTGCCACAAAGCTATCTCCCCAGCCTCTGCAGTTGTTTCTTTACTTCAGTTGCTTTTTTTTTTTTGTGGGACCAGGGTTCGAACTCAAGACCTTGCACTTGTGCCTTGGAGCTATCTCCCCAGCCCCTGTTTCTTTACTTCAGATACTGTTAATTCGGAGATTTCGGCTGTGTGAGTCCCAATTTCTTCTGTGCTAATATTAATATTTCTTGCATTTGTTCTGGTTGGGTTTAGGGCCTGAGGTTGCATTTTGTTCCCTTTGTCATTTTGTATAACACTGTCTTCTCTCTGACCTTTGGGGTAGAGCTTTCGTGTAATTATAACCTTAGTAGCTAGCAAGATTATTACCCAAGAAAGACTATATGCTTATAGTTTTGTTTGCAGAACTACAATTAGGAACACTAATTAATAATGGGTAGTGTTATTTATCAATTAACAAACTTTTGTAATAAGAGTAAACATTATGTTTCTATAGTTAAGCAGATATTGAATTGGGAATTTATAATTAAGTTAGTTCCCTTAAATTCTGTCTGATCACCTCTCCCTGATGTACCTGGGGTCTTCCAGACAGACTAGTTCACACCAGCTGCCCGTTGCCCCCTCTCTCAGTCAGGAGAGAAAGAGGGAGGATGTTCTCATAGATGTGGGTCTAGCAAAGTGTCTTAGCCTACCAGGTCCAGATCTACCAAGTTTGAACTCTGCCTGGCTTGGGTCTGGCTGCTGTGCTCAGCTTCTTCCTGCTACACCTGGTAGAAGTAAACCCACTGTGTTCTCTAGCTCTGTGAGGTATTTAATTCGGGAGTGCATTGAATCTGTATAACAATTTTTACAATGTTGGTTATTCTTATCTAGGAGCAAGGAATATCCTTCTATTTTGTGAAATCCTCCTCAATCTCTTTTCTCAGAGTATTGTAATTTTCTTTGTATAAATCTTTTACTTCCTTTGTTAGGTTAGTTCTTAAGTATTTCATTTGCTGGGGGGATGTGTGAAAGGTGTGGCTTCCTTTCATTCTCAGTGTGTTAAGTGTTTGTGAACAAAAATGCTGTTGATTTTTGAGTGTTGATTTTGTTTCCTGCTACTCTACTGAATTGGGTTATTAAATCTAGAAATAGGTTGGTAGAGTTTTGGGGGTCTTCTGTCTAGAGTACCTTATGATCAGCAAGCAAATAATGATAATTTCACTTCTTCTTTTCTAGTCATTCCTTTTACATCTCTCCCATGTCTTATTTTTCTGACGAATATTTCCAGAACTCTACTGAATAGGAGTAGTGGTAGTGGGCGTGCTTGTCTGGACCTGATTTTAAAATGAAGGTTTTCAGTTTTTGTCCGTTTATTATGATGTTACCTGTTGGTTTGTCAGAGATGGCTTTTACCAGGTTGAGATATAGACTATCTATTCAATTTTTTTGTAGCATTTTTATCATGAATGATGTTGGACTTTGTCAAAAGCTTTTTCTGCATCTATTGAGATAATCATGTGGTTTTCCTGTTTGGCTCTGTTGATGTACTGTGTGTTACATTTATGGATATGCATATATTGAACCATCCCTACCTTTCTGGGATGAATCCTACTTTGTTGTGGTGTATGATCTTAATATGCATTCTATTTGCTAAATATTTCACTGAGGATTTTTGCATTGATGTTCACTAGAGAGATTAGTCTATAATTCTCTTTTTTAGTTGAGTCTTTCTCTGATTTGGTATCAGAATAATGCTTGCTTCCAGGAATGAGTTTGGGAGCATTACTTCCCTTTCAATTTCTTTCAAGAGTTTGAGAAAAGTTGGCATTAAGTCTTTAAATTACTTGTAGAATTCAGCAGTGAATCCATCAGGACCTGGGCTTTTCTTTGTTGGTAGTTTGTTTTTTTTTTTCAATTTCATTTACTGTTACTGGTTATTCAAAGTTTGTGTATCTTAACTCAGCTTTGGCAATTCATATGTGTCTAGGAAACTGTCCATTTCCTCTGTGTTTTCTGTCCTGTGAGAGTAAAGATTTTGTAAGTAAGTAATAATGATCTTCTGAATTTTTGTAGGCTCTGTAGTGATTTTGCCCTTTTCATTTCTTATTGCATGAATTGAGATTTTTCTTTTTTTGCTAAGGTAAAATAGGGGTTTATCAGTTTTATTTACTGTTTTAAAGAACTTTTTGATTCATTAATTCTTTGCATTGTTCTTTGGTTCCCATTCCATAATTTCTGCTGTAATTGACCTGGGAGATAGCTGAGTGGCATAAGCACCTGCCTGGCAAGTACAAGGTCCCAAGTTTGATCCCCAGTACTGCAAAAAGAAAAAAAAAATTTTTTTTTTTTTACTCTAATCTTTATCATTTCCTGCCTTCTTTCGGCTTTGGGCTTGACTTGCTCTTTTCCTAGGAGTTTGAAGTGCAGCATAAAATCATTTATTGGGGCTTGCTCTGTTTTCCTATTGTGTGAATTTACTGCTATAAATTTCCCTCTTAAGACAGCTTTCATTGTATTCCACAGCTTCTGGTAAGTTGTATCTGCTTTTTCATTCAATTATAAATATTGTTTTAGTTCTTCTTTAATGTTATCTGTTACCCACTGGTTGTTCAGGGGGTTGCTATTTAACTTCCATATGTTTATGCTGTTTAGGGGAATTCTTTTTTTGAATTTCTAATTTCATTGCATTGTGGTCACATAGTATATATGGCATAATTTGAATTCCTTTCCATTTAGTTAAGAGTGCGCCATATGCTAGTATATGGTCTGTTTTGGAGAATATCCCATGTGCAGCTGAGAAGAATATATATTCTGTTGTTTTTGGGTGAAACACTATAAAGGTCTACTAAGTCTACTTCTTTACAAGTTTGGTTTAGTTCTGTTATTTTGTTTTTGTTTTGTTTTTCGTTTGTTTTTTGTTTTTTGTGGAACCCGGGATTGAACTCAGGCTCTTGACCTTGCCAGCCAAGTGCTTATTCTACTGAGCTATCACCCCAGCCCCTAGTTCTGTTATTTCTTTGCTGATTTTTTGCCCGGTTGATCTGTTTGTGACAATCGCATGTTAATGTCCCACTTTACAATTGTATTATTGTTCATGAGAATTTTCTTTTTATGTATTTAGTATAGGATCTACAGGGTCTTACTACACAGATCAGACTCATAGTGATCCTCCTGTTCTTAGCCTCCCACGTGCTGGGATTATAAGCAACTCATTAGATTTTTCATGTCTGTTAAAATTGATCTCATGTAGTTTAGTGTTCCTGCATTGGGTGCATATATATGTATGATTATTATCCGTTCCTCTTGCAGTTGTCTCCTCACAAGTATGTACTGACCTTCTTTATCTTTTTTAAATATTCTTAATTTGAAGTTGGTGTTGTCAATGACCAGTAGTTACCCCTGCTTTTCTCTAGGTTCCTGTTGCATGAAGTGTATGAAATATGACACACTTTTGTGTCATCCTTTGACATCCTTTGACATTCAGCCTATGAAATTTCTGTGTTTCTTGTATATGGCATATTGTTAGATTTTGTTTCTTAATCCACTCTACCAGTCTTGTTTTATTTTTTTTTTTTGTTGTTGTTGTTTGTTTTTTTTTTTGTGGGACCAGGGTTCGAACTCACGACCTTGCACTCGCCCAGCAGGCACTTGTGCCTCGGAGCTATCTCCCCATCCCCACCAGTCTTGTTTTAATTGGTGAATTGAGGCCATTTACATTGATGGTTATAACTGATACATATTGGTTACCATTGTCATGTTATTTTCCTGCTATAGATTATGTTCTTTTCCCCTTTTTAAATAAAAAACTTGCTTTGCCTAGTGGTTCACTTCTGTTGTCATTCTTGAAGTTGTGATTGTCTCTGTGTCTTTCTAAGACAGTGGTTCTCAACCTTTCTAAGGCCGTGACCCCACAATACAGTTCCTCATGTTGCGGTGACCCCAAACCAAAAAATAATTTTGATGGCTTCTTCAAGACTGTAATTTTGCTACAGTTACGATTCAGAATGGCTTTAGGCGACCCCTGTGTTTTGCTCACTCAACCCCCACGGGGTCGCGACCCACAGGTTGAGAACCACTGTTCTGGGATATCTGTCAGCACTCTTTGTAGAGTTGGTTCAATGGTCCTACATTTCTTAAGTTTTCTTTGTTATGGAAGCATCTTATCTCGCCATTGAATTTGATAGATAGTTTTACAGGGTATATCAATCTGTGTTGGAAGTTATTTTCTTTCAGGACCTGAAATTCTTCACTCCAAGCTCTTCTTGATTTGATGGTTTGTGTTGAGAAATCTGCTATGTTTCTGATGGGCTTTCCACTGTATGTGATCCATTTATTCTAACAGCTTTTAATATTCTATTCTTTTGCTGAATATCTGGGATCTTTATTATTGTGTATGTAGGTGTAGATCCATTTTCATTATGGCTATTTGGACTCCTGTATGCTTCACTTTTGTGTATGTGGGAATCTTTTCTCATGGTTGGGAAATCTATTATTTATGAAGTTAAGTCTTTTTATATCATTTGTGCTGACTCCTGCTATTTTATTGACACCTATTGGTCTTACATTTTTTTCTTTGCGTTATTTTGTAGCTGCTTAATTGTTATTTTCTGATACCTTATTAATTTTAAGAATACCTTTGCTTTCATTAGTTGCACCACTGTCTTCATAGATTTTCAGTTTCAAGTTTTCCAGCTTTCAATTGAATTCTTTTTTTCATATAATTGTTTATTATGTTTATAAGAGTAAAAATAGCAGAAACAAAAATTTTTTTAAAGTGACAAGAGTACAGATAGTACAGAATTTCAAAACAAGAAAAATTTAACAATGATTGCATTACATATTTTCATCATCAGATCAGTATAGATCAACAGACACAGGTATGTAAGACTGATCAAACAATTAAACATTAATACTTTCAATAAACATTAATTTTTTTAACTCTTCCAATTGCATTTTGTATTTAAGTCATTCTTCTAAAAAAAAAAAAAAAAAAAGTTATAGGGGTTGAGACTACAGAAAATGCAAGCTCCTGAGATTGATTCCTGGTGCTGCCCAAAATTTATTTATTTCTTCTTTTGACTCCTTAAACCACGGAGACTATATGATATTTCCATATTTAGATCTGGTTTATTTCACTTATGAGTATACATTCAAGATACACCCATTTATATATGAAGTCTTGTAGTTTATCATTCCTTATAGCTGAATAGTATTCCATTTTATGAAAATACCGTGTCTTTTTCAACCGTTCTTCAGATGATGGGCATTTTGGTTGTTTCCAGGATTTAGCTGTCACAGGTTGTGCTGCTATGAACATAGGTGCACAGATAAGAATATTTTGTGATGTTTTCAGTTCTTCTGGAAAAATTCCGAGTAGGGGGATAGCTGGATTGAATGGGATTTCCAGCTCTAGTTTTTTAAGGAGTCTCAACACTGCTTTCCATAATGGTTGCACCAGTCTGCATTCTCACCAGCAGTGGAGAAGTGTTCCTTTTTCCCCACAGCCTCTCCAACTTTTATTATTGGTTGATTTCTTTATAGTAGCCATTCTTTCTGGGGTGAAATGGTATCTAAGTGTTGTTTTGATTTGCATTTCGCGAATGGCTAGCGATGTGGAGCATTTCTTCATGTATTTATAGGCTTGTTGAATTTCTCTCTCTGAGAAGTGTGTGTTCATCTCAGATGCCCGTTTGTGGATTGGATCTTTGAATTTGGGGACCCTAATGGTTTTTAGTTCTTTATAAATTCTAGATAGAAGACCTTTGTCTGAATATGTATTAAAGTATTTTCGAAATTTATGGGTTGTCTTTTCACTGTGTTGATAATTTCTTTTGACATGAAAAAACTCAGCCAGAGGAGGTGTCCCATTTGTTAATTCTGTCGAGTGTCAAACGTGCATTTTGATTCTTGTCCATGAACTCATTGCCTACCCCGATGTCTTTTAAGATTTCCTCCAACTTTCTCCTCTAGGAAGTTTAGGGTTTATCTTTTAATATTTAGATCTTTAATCCATTTTGATTTCAGTTTAGTGCATGGTGATAGACCTTGGTCAAGTGTTAGTTTTCAACATGTGGAAAGCCAGTTTTTCCAGCACCATTTGTTAAAGAGGCTATCTTTCTTCCAGTAAATATGTTTGGCCCCTTTGTCAAAAATAAGATGGCTGAGTATGTTTTTATTGACTTCTGCATCTTCTAATCTGTTCCATTTATCCTCAGATCTGTTTTGTTTTTTTGGTTTTTTGGGGTTTTTTTGCCAGTACGATGCTGATTTTATTACTGTAGCTTTGTAGTATAACTTGAGGTCAGGAATTGTAATGCCTCCTGCCGTACCTTTATTGCCGAGAGTTGTCTTTACAATTCTGGGTCTTTTTTGGTTCCAAATAAATTTTAGGAATGACTTCTCCAGTTCTGTGAGGTATGTTGAATGTATTTGGATAGGAATTGCATTAAATCTGTACAACAATTTAGGGAGTATGGCCATCTTCATAATGTTGGTTCTTCCTATCCAGGAGCAGGGGATATCTTTCCATTTTCTGAAATCTTCTAAGATCTCTTTTTTCAGAGTACTATAGTTTTCATTAAAAAGGTCTTTTACTTCCTTAGTTAGATTGATTCCTAAGTATTTCATTTTCTTCGGTGCTATCATAAAAGGTACTGTTTCTCTAATTTCTCTCTCAGTGTGTTTGTTATCTGTGTAGAGGAATGCTATTGACTTGTGTGTTGACTTTGTAACTTGCTATGCTACTGAATTTGTGTATTAATTCCAGTAGCTTCTTGGTGGAGTTCTTTGGATCTTCCAAGTAGATTATCATTTCATCTGCAAATAATGATAGTTTTACTTCTTCTTTATTTATTCTTATTCCTTTTATTTCTCTTTCTTGTCTAATGGCTGTAGCTAATGATTCCAGAACTCTATGGAATAGGAATGGTGATAGAGGACATCCTTGTCTTGTGCCAGATTTGAGACTGAAAGACTTCAGTTTTTCCCCATTTAGAATTATGCTAGCTGTTGGATTGTTGTAGATGGCTTTTATCAGGTTGAGGTAGAGGCCCTCTAGTCCAATGTTCTGTAGGACTTTGAACATGAATGAGTGTTGCATTTTGTCAAAGGCCTTTTCAGCATCAATTGAGACGATCATGTGATTTTTGGTCTTGGCTCTATTGATACAGTGTGTTGCATTTATAGATTTGTGTATATTGAACCATCCTTGCATCCCTGGAATGAATCCTACCTGGTCATGGTATATAATCTTCTTGATGATTTGTTGTATTCTAGTGGCTAGGATTTTATTGAGAATTTTTGCATCTATGTTCATGACAGAAATTGGTCTGTAGTTTTCTTTTTTAGTTACATCTCTTTTTGGTTTTGGTATCAGTGTGATACTTGCCTCTAGGCATGATTTTGGAAGGATGGCTTCTTTTTCGATTTCATTGAAGAGTTTGAGGAGTATTGGAGTTATGTCTTCTTTAAATTTCTTGTAGAATTCAAAGGTGAATCCATCAGGTCCCAGACTTTTCTTTGTCGGTAGGCTTTTTATTACATTTTGTATTTCATTGGCTGTTACTGGGTTATTGACAGTTCTAATGTCTTCTTAATTCAGTTTTGCTAATTTGTACTTTTCTAGGACTCTGTCCATTTCATCTGTGACTTCAATTCTGTGAGAGTAAATATTCCCAAAGTAGCTGTTTATGATCCTCTGTATCTCTGTTGGGTCTGTAGTAATTTCACCCTTTTCTTTTCTTTTTTTTTTTTTTTTTTTTTTTTTTTTTTTTTTTTTTTTTTTTTTTTTTTTTTTTTTTTTTTTTTTTTTTTTTTTTTTTTTTTTTTTTTTTTTTTTT
>PVJA010000847.1:13156-47151 GCA_004027025.1 Myocastor coypus | reverse complement strand
GACCACTTTTTTTTTTTTTTCAGAACTGGGGATTGAACTCAGGGCCTTGCAATTGCCAAGCAAGTGCTTATTCTACTGAGCTATTTCCCTAGCCCCAACCACATATTTAAAAAATAAAATTTTTCTTTTTTCTGATATGACATTGTTAGTCTTACATTCTGTCAAAGTCTAAATTGCTATCCACCTACAATAACTTAACTCAGAGAAAAAAATGAATCCTGTTCCTAGTACTTGTCTTTTTCAGCCTCTCAGATATCATGTATATGACATGTGTGTGTATACATGTGCTTGTGTGTTTCAGAGGTCTGTGATTTTAATTGCACTAGAAATTGTGTTAAAATTTATATTTCCCACATACCTGTAATTAACTGGAACCATCTTTAGTTTGAGCAGTGCATGAATTTTAATATGCCATTATTTTTATTCTTTCCCCAAGGTGTTATTTTCTTCCTTTCCATTTGTCAAAATAGCAAGCCTCCTATGTTGGAGTAGTTGCTGATACTTAAATTGAGAGCAAATGTTTTTAAGAAGATAACTTGATTTGAGACGCTACCACATGAAATAGTCATTTATATTGAGCTGAAAATTAAGTTACTTATATTTTAAGAGTTATTCATATTTTATCTCAAATGTGATTTTTAAAAAATACTGCTTATATGTGCCACCTCCAATTGCTTTCCTTTCGTTGTTTTAGATCTACTATTTTCAGGATTTTTCCCACTGTAGTCAACAGGAACTTCTGCTAAGGTCATCTGTGATAACTGTATCCAGCAGACATCTTTCAGTTCTCATTTTCCTTGATGTCCAGATAACAATATTTGATTTATCAGTCATCTTGTACTCTATGAAACACTTTGCTTATTTAGTTTCAGGTAGATTATTGTGATAGACTTTGTGCTCTTACCTTTGCCTCCTTGGAATCTTTGACCCAGCAATCATCAAGAACCTATTGAAAACATATATCAGGTCCTCTGTCTGTGAGGGCTATCTACTGCTTTCAGAATAAAAGCTTTGAAGCCATGCTCTGCTTTCCTCTTGCTCACCAGCTCTTTTCCATTTATGCACCATCTTTCTCATGCGATTCCAGCCCTACTGACCTTATTCTTCATTAATCATAGAAGCCATACCTTAAAACCTTTGTACTTTTTCCTTGTCTGAACTTTCTCTTCAGAAATCCATTTTCCTTTCTCTTGCTTCAGTTCCTTAAAGTCACCTTTTCAGTAAGGCATCTTTGTCTCACTACCTAAACTTAACCCCAGTGTCTCTATCTCCCTAGTAGGGTGAAAAATAAATGTTAATAAGGTAAAAATGAATGCTTAGTGTGAACTAAAAACTTTTGAATATTCATCTATTTCCTATGACCACTATAAGGCAGACACTAACATTATTTCTTTTTTCAGACTGAACCATGTAGGAGCAACCGGGTTAATTAATTTGCCAAAACACAAGCAGCAGTTTCCTAGTTTCTTAACTAGGAAAGAGTGTGACATAGCCTACACTCTTGACCACTGAACTAGAATGTCTTTCTGTTCATGTTTTCAAAATGATCTTTTTTATATGTGTCTTACAGCTTCATATAACCATGGCACACCACCACAGGGCCCACATGTGCCACAGTTTTAAAAACATGAAGCTAAAAGATTATTCAGTAAGCAAAAACAAGCAGCTGAGCTGGACATAATGGCACATACACAACCCAGCTGCTTAGGACACTGAGGCAGACTAGTGAGTTCAAGGCCAGCCTGGACAACCTAACAAAACCCTAGAAAACAAAAGGACTTGAGTATAGTGTAGTGGTAGAGCACCTTGGGGTCTGATCCCCAGTACCAAAAACAATATAGGAGGAAAATCACAATAAAGAGCTAGAATTAGAAATTACTTGAGAGATCTGGGTGTGGTGGCACACACCTGTAATCCCAGCACTCAGGAGGCTGAGGCAGAAGGATCGATGTGAGTTCAAGACCAGCCTGGGCTACAAAATTGAGCTCAAGGCCAGCCTGAACTGCATAGTAAGACCCTGTCTCAAAAAGACAAAAAAAAAAAAAAGACTCAAAATAAAATAATATTCAATGCAGAGACCTGGAAACTATAAAAAGTTCTCTTATAAGTAAAGGCTCTGGTTTGAAACAGTTAAAACTTATCTAAAACATTTCCCTAGAAAATGCCACTCAGATTGCTTCTCTCAAGAACAGCCTTTGTATAGCTATAACAACCTTGATCATGCTCTATAAATACTTAACATATATATGAAATGTTGTAGCATTGGTGTGACTGTGTGGCTCTCGTACTGTCTGTGTGCATGCATGTTTTGGAAGGGGTGCTGTTCTACCTCCTTTCACCTTGTTCTCTGTTATTTATGAAACTGATATTGGCCCAGGTTTATATATTAAGTGACACTTGACCTGCTTTAAGATACATCAAAAGATTGTTCTTTTCTGAAAAAAATAAACCTTTCATGCTTTTACTCTACACGTGTGATACTTTATAATTTACATAGCACTCTGTAGTGTTAAGTGGTATGACCTGAGTAATACTGATCTTTAAACAAGGATCTTTTCAGAATTCTGATTTCAGTGGTATAAGAGAAAAGAAGTAGCTTTGCCTTCTGTAGTGAAGCTGCTCATTAGATTTTGAAACAATCTCAGAGCAGAAAAATAAATTTAACCAGGTACTAGAATGAGGAAAATACTTTTTCTAAATTGAAGGACTATAAGTTGCTAATCAAAATGTATTTTTTTCTTATAGTCTACCATTTGAAATCTAAAAATAGAGTTAATTCAGAAATGAATATTTTCAAAATATATGTTTGATATGGTCTTTGTTACAGTGATTATAGGAAAAAGTAGTAAACAAAAGCTAATAGTAAGAGAGATACAGCTTTCTCAAAAGAGAAGGGGATCAAGAAAAGAGAGGCAGTGGAGAAAAGGTATGAAAATGAAGATATTATGTACGTGTACCAACTACACACTGTATACTACATTATGAACTACAAACATATACTAATTAAAGTTGTGACGGGGCCACCAGGCATGATGATGTGGACAAATAGGCCCAACTGTGAGAATAGCGGTGGCCTGAATAGAATAAGACCCTGCCTCTTAAAAATGCCTATTATACACAAAGTTTGAGCAAAAAAGTAAAAAATCAAATTTATGAAACTTTGATTACACTCTTCTTGCATCATCCCTAAGCCCAAAACTATCACCAACACTACCACTTTAAAGGACATAAATTAAACTTGAGTCCTTAAAGTATTATAAAAATCAAAGACAAAAATGAATGCCCAATAGAAAACAATGTTGAAGAGAAATTTAAGTTTAAACTTTCCAGAATGACAAAGACTTCTTGCCTGTTAAGGAAACTAAGTATAGAAACAAAATTGCTTATCAGTATTACTGTCATCCATCAAATAGTGACCCCCCTCACAGGATCCAAGCCACCTGACTTGTGAAAAGTACAGAAGTTCTTCATTATTTACTGTATTCTGAGACTTTCTAGAGTCTTCTTCCATTCATAATGGCATGCATTTATAGATTGGCAACTTTTACAGGTATAGAGAACAAATCGCTTTCTTTACTCAAACCAGTTTTCGTGGTAGAAAAAAGAAGGCCTGTTTTTCTATATTTTGTTACAAAAGCCAGGGATCCTTAGCAAACTAACACAACTGCCAAACATTATTTTTCATTCACTCTTATTTCTCCAAAACTCCATCCATCGTATTGACCCAGCTGGTAAACATTTTTTAAATTACATATATAAAAATCATAAGGTTTTGGGGGGGTTGTTTTGTTTTGTTTTTTGGTGGTGGTGTTGTTTTTGTCTTTTTGAGACAGGCTTTCATGCCATTCAGGCTGGCCTTGAGTTCACTGTATAGTCCAGTCTGATCTCAAACTCACAACGATCCTCCCGATCCTCCTTTATCTTCCTAAGTGCTGAGATTGCAGGCATGTACTACCATGCCCAACCCAAAATCATATTCTTATGGATACATTAATACCATTTTTCCCCAGTTATATTTGTGGTCACATCATACTATTAACCAGTAACCCTGACTTTGAATCTAAAATAGAAATGCAAGTTAAAAAAAAAAAAAAACTGGGTTTTTCAGACATTTAAATTTGTTCCTTATTTAACTTTATCTGCTAGTTGAAAAATGCCTTCTCTAAAATGTTCTACGTTGGCATTGAAATCACATTATTAAATAGGTAATTAAAGTTAACGTCACTAGGTGTGGCGGTGTACACCTATAATGTCAGCACTTGGGAGGCTGAGGCACAAGGATCGCTGTGTATTGGAGATCAGCCTCAGCTACATAGTGAATTCCAGGCCAGCCTGAACTGCAAGACTATCTCAAAAAAAAAAAAAAAAAATCGCGTTAAACTATTTAAGAATTTTTTTTTGTTTGTTTGTTTTCAAATTAGCCCTGTTAGCCGGGCATGGTGGCTCACGCCTGTAATCCCAGCGCGCGGGAGGATTGGTGCGAGTTCGAGACCAGCCTGGGCTACAAAAGTTAGCTCAAGGCCGGCCTCAACTGCATAGCAAGACCCTGTCTCAAAAAGACAAAAACAAACAAACAAAAAAAAACAAATTAGCCCTGTTGCCTATTAGTTCTTTCCAGTCATAAGTCTAACTGCTTTTTAAAATTGTGGTAAATTATCTATTGTAAGAGATTTTAAGGTCACATAGAATTCTACATGAGAAGTTATCCAGTCTACTTACTGAATAGCATGTAGTCCTCCAGGATCCCTATCAAGTATAAATTCTTTTCTACTTGAATACCTGTGAGAAACAAGCTGCTTTCTAAGATAAGACATTTTATTTTGAGGTAGCTTTACCTACTAGCAAGTGATTTCTTTTTTGGGGGGGGGACCTGAGGTTCGAACTCACAACTTTGCACTTGCCAGGCAGGCACTTGTGCCACAGAGCTATCTCCCCAGTCCTAAGTTATTTCTTAAATTATAAAATCAGTATATTGACAGGCATTATGAAAATAACATATATGGGAAAGAGAAAGTTTAACAAAAAAGAGTTATATGTCCAACCCAGGCCCAGCCTTCCCACCATTTAATAGAGCTGGTCTCTATTAACATTTTGAATTCTCCTTCATGTTCATTCATAGTTGCACATATATCTACATATATAGACATATACATGCACACCTTTTTAGTATGAACACACAATGCTTACATGGGCATATGTAAATGCCTATGTGTGGGATTGTGGAATTAGTCAGTTGGCTTCATATCTGTGGCTTTAACATCTGTAGATTCAGCTAAGTGCAGATTGAAAATCAAGCCTATGGTTATTATGTCTACATATGTAGACTTTTCCCTTGTCATTTACTAACAATATATTATAGCAACTAACTATATGGTATTAGACTGTATTATGCATTACAAATCTAGATACAATTTAAAGTATGTAGAAGGATACTCATAGGTCCATGCAAATACTATACCATTTTATATCAGGAATGGGTGTATTTATTTCCCTTCAATATATACTCAGAAGTAAAATTGTTGAATCATACAGTAATCCTGTATCTAACCACTGACGAATTATCACACTGTTTACCAGAGGACCTGCATAATTTCACATTCCCACCAGCATTGTATCAGGGGTCTGATTTCTCCACATTCTCACCAGTGTTTGCTATTACCTGACTTTGTGGATCCTTGTCTTCCTAGTACCTATGATGTACATATTATATGGGAGTTTTAATTTGCATTTCTCTTTATAGCTAATTGTCTCAAGCATCCTTTTATGTGTCTTCATTGTGTATTTTCTTTGGAAAAACATCCATTCACATCTTTTATCTTTTTAAAATAGGATTATTAGCTTTACTGAGTTGTGTGAGGTTTTGTATATTCTAAAAATAAGCTCTATGCATAATTTGCAGTTATTTTCTCCTGTTAGTTTTCTTCACTTTCTTGATGCTTTCCTTTAAGCCCAAAAGTTTTGACTTGTGGAAGTCCCATTTGTATACTTTTGTTGTTCATACTTTTTGTTTTATCTACAACTCAATCTATATAGATACAAGCTCATAAAGATTAACCTGTAATTCCAGTTTCAGCTCTCATATTTTGGTCTTTAATCTATTTTGAGTTAATTTTTACATAATGGCAAAAATTAAAGTTCCATCTTTATCACTTTGCATGTGACTTCCTAGGTATTCCAACATTGGTTGAAATGATTCACCTTTCCCATTTGATTTTTGACACCCTTGAAAGAGAAATCAGGTGACCATCAGTGACATATGTGTTACTTCTGGGCTCTCTTTTTCCAATGATCATTGTTCCTTATGCCAGTATTAATACTGTCTTAGTTACACTTCTTCATGGTAAGTTTTAAAATTGGTACACCTGAGTCCTATTTTGTTCCAGCTCATTGGTTTTGACTATTTGAGAGAATTACCTGATATTCTGATAGAAATTGCTGTATTTTTGTACAGACTTAATTTGTAATGTAAACAGAATTAAAGGGTGTATGATGAGATGTTCTCACCAGGGATAACCGGTATTCATAAACAGTAGGTTTTTCTTAAAATTGAAGTTGTATGCCAAATAGCTCAGCAGATTAAAGCACCTGCAAGCTGGTACAGAGGCCAGGGGTTTGATCCCAAGGTCTGCCATGCTGGCCCTGCCCCCAGGATGCACTGAGACAACAACTGAGATTGGGCATGATGGCACATGCCTGTAATCCCAGCTCTTGGGAGGCTGTAAACAGGCAGATCACTATGATTCCAATCTAGTAATGAGACCCTGAACACCCTGTAGACCCTTCTCTAAAAGAAAAAAAAAAAAGAAATTGCACATCAAGCCATTCCTTAGGGTTTCTGGGGTTTTTGTGTGTGTATCTTATTTAGAAAATTTTTCCTATTCCAAGATTTTGAAGAAACAACAGAAACTGTACTTTTTCTCTAGTTATAATGATACCCTTTTCAAACCACTTTGAACTGGTTTCTTGTGACATCCATCACAAAATTTAAAAATAACTACCAGGGCAAGGCCCCTTTTAATCTGTTGACTTTGCTAAACTAAAAATTACTAATCCCCAGAGTACTTCAAATAATTATATCTTAATAAGATTATGTGCAAACTCATCATCTTATGCAAAAAGTGTCAGCAACCTTGCAGAAGCCATACCAGTTCCGTTAAAGTGGCTAACAGTCGTTTCTTAATAATATATAAGTAACTTACATGTGTTCGAAATAATTACAGAGGGAGAGCAAGATAGCTCAGCAGACTGTGTGTCTGCTTAGGCAAGCACAGGGACCAGGGTTCGATCCCCAATACCACATGCCATGTTGACCCCACCCCTGGGCACAATGAGCCAGCTACCAAGACTGGATGTGGTGGCACATGCCTATAATCCCAGCGCTGGAGAGGCTGAGACAGGAGGATGTGAGTCTGAACTTCACAGTGAGACCCTGTGCCAAATTAATAATAATTATTATTACAGTGATTAAGCATCCTTCCTGAGACATTTGCTCACCAATCTAGAGACCTAGTTGTAGCACTGTTAAAATATATGGATTTAATTTGCTCTTAAAAATGGCAAAATACATGAAAAGGGAATTCTTTGTTTTGAAGAGGAATTTCTGCCTTAGAGTCTTGTGATTTAATCACCCAATAACTAGTAATACATTGGTGTATAAAGTAAATATAATACCTACTGCCAACAAATTTAAGTCTAGAAGATTATGCATATATTTTAGAAACTTAAATACTTTCTTAGATACAGTGAATTGGCATGACTTAAAAGCTTAAAAGACACTGACATAAGTACTCTTTATTTTTTTATTGGTACTGAGAATTGTATAAACTAAGTAAGTACTCCACCCACTGAGCTATATTCCCAACCCCCTTTTATAATTTTCAGTAGTGAAGTCCACCCCGTCTCCTTTAAGTAAATCTAAAAGTTTTGTATCCTGTACAATGCCTGTACATTTTACAGTAGCATAGGTATTTTTTAATAAGCATATTCAATTCATGTTTTTTTGTTCAAGCTTCTGGAGAAGTAGGCATTATTTATACTATAGAGTGCCTAAAACTGTTAAAGCTAACTCATGTGATACTTTAGGTGTGTTTTTCTAGTTTCAGATTAAACTAAGTAACATTGATCTCTGTTGTTCATGAGAAACTGACAAAGTTTGATCAAGACTAAACTTTCTGTATAGGGCCGGCGAGATGGTTCAGTGGTCTAAAGTGCCTGCTTAGGAAAACTTAGGCAACCTAGGGATCTTAGTCCGATCCCCGGCACCACATGCTGTGACAGGCCCACCCCCAGGGCAGGCTGAGCCGGCCATAAAAAATATAAATAAAATTAAACTTTCTGTATAAAGCATCTAGGATGCCCAAAAGAGGAGGAGGAAGGTAAAAGAAGTATAGTGTTTGATACTCAGAAAGACAGTGCTGTTAAGCTCAAGTACCTATGTTATAGAGTAATAGTATCACGAAATTTTCTTCTGTAAACTTAAGAATATAAGTTTACAGACCAAAAATTAGAGAAAAAGAAGCGTTACAAGGATAGCCAATATTTTGGCCCTAGCCCTTCAAGGTCAGTGAGGACTCAGGACTTAAGAGAACCTGTGCTGTAATATCCTATAACTCAGCAGTTTCCCAAATTTTCTGTTGAAGGAGATTATGGAGCTACAGAGAAAAAGGACTGAAGATATATAGTGTGCCTAAGGAGAGTCGCCTAGAGAGAACATTCTCCCAGGCTTTCACAGAGAGCAAACTGATCAAGCAATGGCTGTGACTCATCCAGATGGCTGACACTGACAATAGCTCTGCAAAGCACTGTACATGGTTTCAGAGTAAATCCTGAGGGGATTTGACTGACCTTGGGAGATAAAAACATTACATGTTTTATTATACAGGCCTTGCTTTAACTTGCCCTTAACCACCCAGCAGAAAAGTTTAACCACAAGGCATAACACATAAAACTAGATTAGTATGCTGAGCTGTAAAAGGCTTAAATCAACAGCTTCCAGCATTGCCTGTTTTGCCAATAACCCACTGCAATTATGGAACATTGGATTATGTATACAACTACTTTCTCTTCAATGAGAAGAAATTTTTTTGTACCAGTAATGATGAGAAAAATTATGTCTACACCCTGTGCTCTGTATAACTAGTAGGACGACAACAATATGCATTGTATCAAATACTGGAAATGTACTCCTAACATTTTGAAACTGTCACATTATTTCTTTTAAATGCAATAAAAAAAAAAAAAAAAAAAAAGTGGTACTTATGTAGACAGTTATTTTAACAACCACAAGAGGGAGTAGCATGCTTAAGTTACTTTTAGCCATTAGCTTAATTCAGACTTAAAAAGGAATTAAGAAATATTGAATTATTTTTCCTCTGTCTATAGTACCTGCTTGTTTTCATTTATTTAGGAAGTTAAGATGGATTAGTTTAGAAAACTTAATATATGCTTGAGATATTAAATATATGTATTCTAATTCCTTTGTAGAACAGGCATATAAAAAGCTACCTGGATCCAGTTAACAGCAACCTAAAAGTCTTGCCATATTTCATAATGAATTAAATCTAGGTAACTGAAAAATATTAAGCCAAACATTTTGTGACTTTAAATCTCAAGTTTTTATTATGTTATTCTATTGTTAGACTTAAGTCAAGTTATCATTATTTAACATTTAATACATATTATTTAGTGACTATAATCTCCATGTAAGTTCTTAAAGCTTCCTTAACTTTTTGTCCTCCACATTTTACTCATAGTGTTAATTAAATACCTCTTAAACAAAGTAAACTGTGTCCTCATGTAGAAGGGGACAGGAAAATTAAATGCCATCAGATCTCTTTCAAAATGATATTAGTCTATTCAAGAGGATGTACAGTCTCTCCTGACGTAATCACTTTCCAAAGGCCATGCATGTTAATGTCACTAAAATGGGAATTATGTTTCGAAATATAAATTTGAGGGAGCACAAACATTCAGACAATAGCAGTTATATACTGTCCTTTGCAGGTTGATAAAGCTGAAACTTAGTCACACATATGATATACATGTTTAATATAGAGCCAAGTTGTTTATCTGTATTAAAGTTACTTGAGATAGTTTTGTCTTCATTCCTTTTTTTTTTTTTTCAGTATTTTCCCAATATATGTTTTTCTACTATTGACTAGTCAGTCATTTGCTAGGCTTAAGCGTGGCCATCAGCTAGGAGTTGCTTTTCTCATTATTACCATTTTTTTTGGTTTTCTTTTATCTTATTCCTTCGGTTTGCTAGAACGTCTCAAATAAAAAGCTTGAGAAGGAAGTTCTCTTCTAAGTCCTTAAAGTCAGAAAGTACCTTAATACATTTTAGTTTGTTACAGAAATCTTGGATGAAAATAATTTTTTCATAGAATATCACTGAGTCCCAAATAACTGAGAAAATCCTTTGTCAATACAGTTCTTGTAACTTTGTATATGACCTGCTTTTTTTCTGATAATAATGAAAATAAGATCTTTCTATTTTCTTAGTAGTCTTCAGTTGTACAATAGTGTGCCTGGGAATAGATCTTTTTATGTATGTATGTGATTATCCTTGCCCTGCACTTAGTAGACACCTTCAATTTAAAGACTACTATTTCTTTTTGGCTCTTCTGATGACACTGGTTTCCACATTTTCTAGAACTTCTGAGCTGAAGATATAGCTCAACAATAGAGTACTTGTCTAGCCTAGTCCAATCTGCAGCACCACAAGAAAACAAAAGTTAAAAATACACAGAACACCTACTAGACCAACTTTCTTTTCTTTCTCATTCTAATATCTTCAGTATATTGCACCTCCTCATATTTCTATTTTAGATTTTAGATTTGTCATAGTATTTGTTCCAGTTCATATATGAAATTTTCATTTCAGTGGTTTAATTTCTTATAGCTAGTTTTCTGATGTTGAGTTTGCTTCTTTATAGATACAGTATTGTCTAGTCTCCTAATGATGTTAGTTAGACTGTAAATTCTTATCTCACCAGAATATTTCCACTTAATTTAGGTTTAGTTTTGCTCAATGTTTACCCAGTTTTCCTTGTGTGTCAGATCAGAGGTAATGCTTAGCTAATGGTTCATACTCAAGAAATATAATGAGACTAGCTGAAAGCCTTGTATATGAAAATGAGACTCACTACTTCACAGGCTTTTCTTTTAATGAGTAGGTACACAGTCAGCTACTGTAAGAGAACAGTGCACCATCACTACCACCTCATGTTCTAGTGTGGAGGCCAGAATGGGAAAGGGTGTTGACAAGGACTTGCCTGAAAAATAAATATGCATCTGTATGTAGCTTGACTTCCTCTTCAGGATGAAGAGAAGTTGACTATTCTAGGTAGCTAATTTGGCTGCTGTTTACTGTCTCATTCCTCACTTCTTTCTCCAGTTGTTTATGCAGTATCCAAAGTCAAGAGCTTCTGGTTTCTTTAGCCCAGGGCAGCTGCCCATGAGACTACTACTTTCTCTCCTCTTCTTTAGTCTTTGTTTCATCAGCTTTAGTGTTGTAGAAATTCATTGAATACTACTGTCCATAATTACTTTCTTCTTTATTGTTAGTTGTACTCATTTATATTTCTCTCATTTTCATGAACTCTTGGAGACAGAAAAAATTTTAAGTATAATGCTGTATTGACATGGATAATATAATTGAGTCTTTATAACTGAGCTTTTGAAGTCAGTATTAATTTGTGTGTAAATAAACACAGGAATGGAAAAAAATTTTTTTCCTTCCCTGAAGTCTGTGTAACAAAACACTGTATTGCTAAATTATGCATGATTCTAGTTTTTCTATGTATAGTTGATATGATTTTGCTTAAAATGACATGTATGTCAAAACAAAAAGCCAGTATAAGTAATTTAGTCAAGTCCCTCTTCAAAATTATTTTCCATAGCAGGCCAAAATTCCTAGCTTCTTCTAATGAGCCAAATCAATTTGAAAGCCTTCCAACCATTCTCTTCCTTTCGACGCTGCAGGTATAATTGCCATGTTCTTTGCTATCTGTTCACTCCATTTAGTGGAAGTTGATAAGGAAAAAAAAAAAGTTTTCTGTAATATCTTTCTGGATCAGATAACAGCGCACGTATTTGGAACTATCCTATATATCAAGTTAAATTTGTAGAAACCTAAACCAACATATTTAGCCCTAACTGAATTTTTAGTGATGTTTAGAAATTTTGACCTTTTTTCTCCTCAGGTGACTACCTAAAAATTCCAAGGCATAATTGAAAAGTCAGCTAAAGATAAACATAAAGAATTGGTAAGAAATAGAGATAGTTCTTTCTTACTATTTTTCAACCTTTTTAGAGATTATTTATAACTAGAAGACATACCTGAGAGATCTAAGTAATCTACCAACTATGTCACTTCTAAAGAACATAGTTATTATAACTAAAATTTTGTTTAAACTAGAAAGAAATACCTCTTAAGAATTGGGGAGATAGATCAGCAGTCTAAGCACCTGCCTGACAAGAGCAAGAATCCAGTTTGATCCCCAGTACCACATGCTGTGCAGGCCCCAGAACCCCAGAGGCCGTGAACAGCCCCTGAAACTGGGCATGGTGGCCTGTGCTTGTAATCCCAGTGCTAGGGAGACTGAGACAAGAGGATCGCTACAAGTCCGAGCTGCATAGCAAGATCCTGTACCAGATGAATAAGTGAGTGAGTGAGTGAGTGAGTGAGTGAGTGAGTGAGTGAGTGAATGAATTTTTTTTAATTTTTTTAATTTGTAAGTATATTTGTTTTTAAACTTTAGAATCCTAGTCATGCAATGGCTACTTCTTCAGTCACTATAAAACAACTTTCCTTATAAATTACTAAGAATGCAATTTTTGGGCCCGGCGGGATGGCTCAGTAGTCTAAAGCACCTGCTTGGGGAAGCTTGGGTGGCTTCAGGGACCGTGGTTCGATCCCCGGCACCACATGCTGTGCCAGCCCTGCCCTCGGGGCGGGCTGAGCCGGCCATAAAAGTGAGTGAATAAACAAATAAAGGTTCTGAAACAAGAAAAAGATAAATAAATAAAATAAAAAATTCTTTAAAAAAAAAAGAATCTTTTAAAAAAAAAAAAAAAGAATGCAATTTTTTTTTTAAACTAATGTCAAACTTTAAAAACATGACCATACCCTCAGCAACTGTAGTTCCTTTGATTCTAAATCTTTGAATTATGTTTGTGCTTCATGTTGAAAGCTGGTCCTCCTAATTGACCTTCTCTGAGCTCAGCCTTAGAGCTTATTTTCCTATTTTGATAGAAACATGAAATATCAGATTGGGAGTTACTAGTAGAGTGCTTTGACTGAGAATCCTGGGGACAGAATGGGGGGAGGGAGAGGGAGAGAATGAGAATATATATATATTCATATTCTCTCATGATGCATTCATTGGAAAATAGAGCATCTAGGATTTTCTGTATAGAATGAAAGTTTTTGGTAGTATTGTTTCTTTTCAGTTATTAACCTTTTGGACTCACAGTATGTTGAACCTTAAAGTCATTCTTTTTTTGACAAGCTTTCTTTTTTCACTTTATATATCTACATTAAAATTTCTTTAGCTTCTTCATGATTTTTTTCTCTGTCTTTGGTTTTGAGCAGTTTGACTATGATGTACATAGTGTGTTGATACTATATGGAGATCCCTGGACTTCTTGGACCTGTGATTTGTTGTTTCGGTAATTTTGGAAAAATTTTGACCATTATTGCCTCAAATATTTTTGTGCTTTGTGTTTGTCTCTATCATATCATCCTGTTTAAAAGATACTACCCTACAACTCATTAATTCTCCTTTCCACCATTTTCTTTTATTTGTGTAATTGTCTATCTTTAAGTTCATTGATCTCTCTGTGTCCACTGTGCTTTTAGCCTGAGAAATTCTTTATCTTTCATCCTGTATTATTCATTTCCAGCACTTGACTCATTTGTACTTTCTGCCTGCTAAAATTTTCCATCTATTTCTGCATGTTGTCTACTTTTTCAGTTAGATCTGTTAATATTAATGATAGGTCTTCTTCCCTGTCAAGTAATTCTAGCACCTAGACTATCTCTGAAAATAGTTCTATTTATGATTCTGGGGTTGTCTCTTTTATGTGTATCTCCTGATGTGAAAAAGAACTGAAATAAATAATATTTATACCCAAAAATGGGGTACCCTTTTTTTTTCTATCAAAGTACTAAGTGTTAAGGGTCAAGTCAGCTGAGTCAGAAGCTAGGTATGGGTTTTCTCATTTGCTTCTTTCATGTAGTGTTCAGATAGCACCAGCCAAGTGGTTATTATTACTTCATGCCTCTGAGAATACACAAGATATTTATGTTAACTTCAGTCATTTTTAGTTGAACTTTCCTGTGCTTATATGGGTCCCCATTTAATTCCGAATCCTTAGTCTAATCAAAAAGCTTCATACAATCTGTACAGACCCAGTTGGTAACTCATTTAAGATTTGATAGGTCACATGGTTTCTTCGTAACTGCTCATCTCTGCTGTTGAAACATGAAAAAAGCTATAGACAAGTAAATATATGAGCAAGGCTGTATCTCAGTAAAATTTTATTTACACAACAGGCAGGTTTGGCCAATAGCCAAGTTTTAATGACCACTGGTTCAGAATTTTGTTCTTGCCCTCCTCCCCTGTCCCAGTTTCTTCTGCCATTGTCTTGTAAGCTCCAGAAAAGCAAGTTTTGTTCACTAACTTCCCAAATCACTTGCAGAATGCCTGACTCTTAGTAGGCTCTGTATCAGTCAGTGCTTACTAGAGAAACAAATATGCAAGATATGCAAATATGTAAGAATTCATAAGATCGGCTTACAATGCAGATGATGCACCTGAAGAGTCAGGGATGAAAGAGTGCAAGAGGTCTGTCTTTTCCCTGGAGATCCGAAGGTTCCTCTCTCAAAGTCTGTCATGTCCCCTGGCAGTCCATATCAAGTGGCCAGAGGGACTCTGGTGTAAGGCTAATGGGTCTATATCAGGAGCCAGGAGATGATATCCAAGGCAAAAGATAAAGACTGAAGCTCCTCAGAAAAAAACAGAACCTTCCTTCATTTCCCTGTTATCACATTCGGGTGGCAAGCTTATTGGTTGCTGTAACTCACACTCAGGTTGGGTCTTCAGATTTCAGTAAATCCCTTCACCACACCCAAAACTATGCTGATCCAATATAGTTGGATGTTTCTGACTCAAATTGATACAGTTAGTTAACAGACTCAGTTACTGAAAGAATGTGTGAGTGAATTATATTTGGAATGTGTTTCTTAACTGCATGTAGCTCAGTTTTTTAAATCTTTGTTGATGTGTATAAATACATTTAATTATGTTGTATTGTGATTACTAATATATTTGGAATTATTCCTGTTGGGGTATTTTGTTGAGTTTTTATTTCTTTATTTCCTCCCTTCAGCCTCTAGGTTAATCGTATTGTCTTTACTTCTTTTTATTCTGTCTTCTAATATGGGATGAACTATGGATTAGAAAGGGTATTAGGTTAATTAACTAGACTAGAACCTTCAGAAAAGTAGTAGGCAAAAAATACTGTTTGCCAGAAAGTGAATTTAAACCCTAAAAAAAAGGAAAGTCAGTAACATTACCTTGATTAATTAAAACATTCCAATATTTTTGAAATTGTAAATGTTTAAAGTTATAATTTTAGTGTAGCTTTTTATGTAGCTTTTGGATTCTTGGAAAATTCTCATTTATCACAGAAATACTCTTTTAAAAAATTTCCTTTTTCACATCTGCTTAAACATTAATTGACTGAAGTGGGTGGGTCTTCACGTTTACTGATATGTGTTGCAGCTTTGTTGGTACACCAGAAGGCCAGAATGGAACGACTTCAAAGAGAACTTGAGATTCAAAAGAAAAAGCTGGATAAACTAAAATCTGAGGTCAATGAGATGGAAAATAATCTAACTCGAAGGCGCCTGAAAAGATCAAATTCCATATCCCAAATACCTTCAGTAAGTCTTATATAACTGTCATGACCTCTGTGCTTGAATATGAGAGTAGGCTGTCTGCCATAGTGTAAAAACTGGATCTAGTTTCTTTAAATACTTAATTCAGACTTGTTTTTCTGACCTTCTCTTTCCCTGCCAAACTCTGTTTAACTAATGATGTGAGAATTCAATGCAAATCTTTCTTACATGGAATTATTTTTCAGCTTGAAGAAATGCAGCAGTTGAGAAGTTGTAATAGACAACTACAGATTGACATTGACTGCTTAACCAAAGAAATTGATCTTTTTCAAGCTCGAGGTAAAGTTCAGTGCATACTCAGCTGAAATTAATTGAATTAATCTGCCAACTCTTCTTGTGGCTGAAAACAGACTTATCAGTCATAATCTTACTGTCTGAGGATTTTTGACTTTGAAGCCAAATAGTACTAAGGAACTGTCTCTCTCCCTGTTCCCACCCAAATTAGCTGTGTACTTGATTCAGGCGTAACTTCACATATTTTGTATATCTATCCATTTTAATCACATGTTAAGGAACAGACATCAGTTAGTATGGCTAGCTTCGTAGTCAGAAATACTACTTCTATATGTTGTTAAGAACTTTTTGCACAGTATTTACTAACATAGCTGTATTCATCTAACTTTTCCTTTTTTCCTTTTACATTTCAATAATTGTGGCCTTATATTTCAGTGGCACTGTTTTAATGGATAAAATAGAGAATACAAAAGTATGTTTATTTGTTCTTTGGACAATGATGTTTATACTTAATAATAAGCAATAATTTTTACTATAGTAAAAATGTAATTTAATTCAGTTTCTTAGAAAGTTAAAAGGAATTTTTATTATCTAAGTACAATTCTGAAGTTTGAAATACATAAAGTTGAAAAGATAGGAAAAGGAAGGAAATAAGTAAAAAGGAAGTTCTGAATCACACTTTTGAGTGTGTTCCAGCATCCACTAAAGTGAATTTTATTTAAATTTCTTTTAAAATATTGGTAAGCTGTTTATCTTGAAACTTTCACAGAAAAATGCCAGTTTAAACTTAGAAAAAGAATTACTGCTTTTCTAAAAACTATAGTTCTTAAACCACTCAGTATATCACATTAGCACAATGTTTTGTACTTCTTTGGTCCAAGCTATGTAGTTGCTAAAGTCAAGGTTCAGTAATTTCATATTAATTTTTTAAACTATGAAATTTTATTAAGTTAATTTGTGAAATAGAACAGGAGTCTACTTCTAATTCTTTCTAACCATCATTAATTTGACATCTTCCCCAATGTACCATTTGCTTCTGTTTATGAATAGTATATTACACCTATATTTTGAAATGTTTTTGAGATATTACCTATAATTTGAGATTAGAGGTGAAATTAGAGCATTTCTTCTGTTTATACTGTAATATTTTTCAAGAGAAATGCTTGCATTTTTTAAAAAGTATTTTTGAGCTATAAACATTGATATATTTACTTTTTTATATATTTCAGGACCACATTTTAATCCCAGCGCTATTCATAACTTTTATGACAATATTGGATTTGTAGGTCCTGTGCCACCAAAACCCAAAGGTTAGTGTATCCATTAAGTGTCAAAACTGTTACATTTTTTAAAGCAAGATCATAAAAAATTTTTATATTTAGCAAACTTCCACTCTAAAAGTGCTTCAAACTTTGGCATTCTTAGATGAATTCATTAAAAAGATGTTTAGTTTGATTGATATGCTGGGGATTCGGGAGGATACAAAAGTATAATGTATTGATCTTTTTTTAAAATAAAATGTATGACTTTAGGAATGACTATGTGCTCCTCAAAATAGTCTTTATTTCAAAACAAATTTTTTTAAATTTTAGCAAAGTAATATGCTTTAGAAAAGCTTTTTTTATGCATATTCTGTTTTAGTTTATACATAATTCTCAATAATATTCTTTATAGAAAGAAAAAAAAGTCAAATGAAGCTATGAAAGACCCTAAACAACTAAAGTACTCTTGAGTAAAAACAAAGCTGGTTATACTCATTATTTGAGAATACATTCCAAACCCACAGTAATTAAAACAATATTGTACCAGCATAAAAATACATAGAGAATAGAAAGCCAAAAATAAATGCATGCATCTGTGGTCAACTTATTGACCAAGGTACCAAAGACCACAATGGGGAAATGACAGTTTCCTTAATAATACTGGGAAAATGGAATGTCTGTATGGATACAAATGAAATAGAACCTTTATTACCACGTGCCATATACAAAAATCGTCTCAAAAAGGATTAAAGACTTAAACATAAAATGCGAAAGCGTAAAACTAGGAGAAAACATAAGATGGCATTGTTGTGGACAATGATTTTTTGGATATGGCAACAAGAGCAAAAATTGACAACTGGGACTTTATTAAACTAAAAGCCTTCTGCACAACAAAGAAAACATTTGAGAGAGTGAAAAGACTACCCACTGTTCTTTCTCTTCTACCGTACTAGATGTGATTTTAAAAAATAAAATACAAGATTTTTTTTATACTGATTTAGTTCTTCAGGATCTGTTGTTAATATGTAGTTAAACAAAACTTTAGAAATTAGTTTTCTTTTTTGCATTCTTTTTAGGACTTAGTTTTAGCAAGAACATTTAGTAAAATTTCATTCATAGTTTTTAAAAACAGATGTAAACACTTATTTGCTGGGAAATGAAACTCTTAAGACTTAAATACACTTGCAGTATTATTTTCCAGTAAGACACCTTTTCACAATCGTACGTGACATAGAAATGTTCGCAATTCAATATCCTCTCTTCTGCTAAACAGCAAAGGCACTGCAGACAGTGGTAGTGTTTCTTCCTTTAAGTGATTCTCTCATGCTTGTTTGCTCTTCCCCAGAGAAAAAAGCATGGTGTAGGCTGGTGATGGTCACCCATCTTAGCAGTTGCTTCCTTTGGTCAACAGGGTGCTTCGTGCTACACAGTACAAATGGTATTTAAAGTTGGTATTGATTGGTCCCACTTAACTGATTTTTACTGCTAAAGTATTTGTTTGCTTCCTTACAGATCAGAGGTCCACCATCAAAACACCAAAGACTCAAGACACAGAAGATGATGAGGGGGCTCAGTGGAATTGCACTGCCTGTACTTTTTTGAACCATCCAGCCTTAATCCGCTGTGAACAATGTGAGATGCCACGGCATTTCTGAGCCAGAAACCCCTATGTCTTCACTAAAACCACATCAAAAGTTTAAGAAACAATTCTACCATCGGGGGAAAGTTTCACTGCTACACAGGATTTTGTCAGATTGAAGGTGTGACAAGATGATGTTGTTCTAATGTCAAATGTCAGCCCACAGAGCTAATAATACCTCAGTATAATGTCATGGGCAGTTGAAATTCATCACATGAAAGGTAATCTGCTGAAAGACTTGGTTGCCTGCTGCCTAACCATGTACAGTGTTACTATTATCCCATTATGGATACTTCTCACTATGTTAATGCCTAGGTGTTCCCAGTGCTTTTTCCCCTCTTGTCACTACTGAATTTTGACAGGAGGAAGGAATAGGACAGTAGCTTTTTTTCTAAAAAAGCTTTAAGTGAAACACTACATACACAAAGAAAAGGAACAAGGTATAACTATTTAAAAACTGCCTCTACAAAGTGCCAATGGATAGGGGAAGAACTCACAAATCTGTGGTACTCTTGGCCTTGTCTTTGTCTTCCCTGAAAATGTCTCTGTGAAGCAGCATCTAGGACCTGAAGATAAAAGGAGAGCAGCATGCATTGTTTGTACAAACGTACAGTGAAATATCCCAAAGTTTTTCCTACTGTACAGATCTCTCAAGTCTGCTTTAAGTGATTTCTTTATTATTTTCTTATATTTCTGTATGTATAGCATAATAGCCTTTTGTTAACTAATTTTTCTTGTTTCCTTTTAGTGATTAAGCACGATCATGTCCCTTTAAGCCTTACCTGAAAGAAATAATGCCATAAAAATAAAAAAGCATTAATGAAATGAAACTATGCACAAAATAACTTTCCCGTACTTATTCTATACTTTGCCCTCATGGGTGCCAATATTCTGTGAAGATATACAGATGCTGCACAATGAATGGCAGAAAATAATACAAGAACTATGTGGATAGATCATACTACATATTCACTTGAACAGTGGGCAGCACAACAGTGTCTTGTTTTCCATTTGGAAACCTAAAAGATATTTTTACCCCACTGACAGAGCTTGCTTCATCTGCGTGATGTCCCACAGAATTTTCACAAGAGATTATTTTGAGGAAAGTACAGTTTCAAAACCAGCAATATTAGCAGTACTGACAGCTATTTTTTTTTAAAGTTTGAATGCTTTACTGTTGGGACAGCCTGTTTCTAAACCTGACTTGGTGGCAGTATCATGTATTTATAAAACAAAGCTAGTCATATTTAGGACAACTGAAGAAAAGCTGGAAAAAAAAAAAAAAGCAAGCAAACTTGAACACTGACGCAACCTCAAGCATCTCTTTATGTTGATGATATATTTTTATAAGGAAAATAAATATTCAGACGATCAGGAATGTATATAACTAAATGAAATCAAGAAAATTAACAGTATGCATTTTAAAAGAATTATGTAATTATATAGCAGTGCTTAGAATGGGGCTAAGGGAAGTGCTGAAAGACAACAAAAGATAGGAAATAGTGTAGACCGTCACCCACTGAAAATGTATGCAAGTGATAGGTCTTAAAGAAAAGGGATTACTGCAGGTGATCTCAGTGAATGTCAAAGTCTTGGGTGCCAGGCTTTGCATCATGTATGTGAACAGAAATATGACAATCCTAGGTAACTAGACAAAAACCCAAAGCCCTTATATTTGATACATTTTGTTCTAAAAGTAGACCTTGTTTTTCAGCTTCATCTGCAGTTCTATGTGAAGATTGATAAATCAGTTTTTACTTGTTTTATTAATAAAATGTAATTTGAATATCTTGAGTTGATGGTTTTGTGATTTAGCTGGGTAAACTATCTTTGTAACAGATAAGTTATTTATAAAAATTAAAAAACTTATATTCTAATGTGAATTTTGTGGCTTTTTTTGAAATTCATAAAGAAAAAAATAATTTGTACTTCAGTACAGGGGAAAAAAATCATCCTCTAGAGTGCTTTTATAATATCATGGCATGAAACTGCTTTTCTTGAATTATTTTCTCAGTTTACCCATTTTCATTCTAAAAGAAATAACAAGATTTCAACTGAACCAAAACAATGGATATTGTTTTCTTCCATAGGGTTTTTTAACTTCTCTTCTATTTCTTTTTAAATTTTGAAATATTTTGCCCCGTTATGAAAAGCAAATGTGACTTCTTGGGCTATTTAGCCTCAATGTTCATTCAGCCACTGTTCACTCTCCCCCATACTGTAAGTGCTGGGCATGATGGTGCTTCTCTTTATGAGGACTTTTATATGCAGAGTTTTCAAAAAAATTATGGCTCAGCATTTTCCCTTGAAAAGAAAACTGTTTGCTCACCTCTGTGTAAAAAGTCCTGCTCTGTGTTGTCTTTTTAAATTACTAATAAAGGTTATTCTTTGCCATAGAATATAAGATGTACATGAACATACTGGTGATCAAGAGACTGCCTTGGGCAATTTCTATAATAAAGCAATGACACATTTAAGAACCTCATGGAAAGATAAACCCTTAAATGTTTCTCATTATTCCTGAGTGCTAACATTCTCTTGTTTTGAAAGGGGTGAGGTAGTTGTCTATTCTTGTGAAACTGGACTTTGCAGGAAAACTCACATTAGAATGTAAACTAATAACTCCTATCATAACTAATACACAGAGATGCTGTTTCCAAGATTTTTATGAGCAAAATAATGAAATTTTATTTTTCTTTTAAAGTCTCCAACATGTAGTCTGTGAATGACTGAACTTGACTTTATTATCCTAGAAAATAATATCAAATCTGTAGTCACCAAAGACTATAGCAGACTTAACATCTGTATGCTGAGTATCAGCATAGTTCTCAGTATTACAAAATATTGTGTGACAAGTGATCATACAGTGCTTTTGAGTCCAGTGTTCCAAGGTGCAATTCTGTGTCCATTTTACTTGACATAAAAGTAAAGTGACTCCACTGCATTTTAATTTTTATTGTTTCCATCTGAAAATACAATTAGGCAATGGAAAGAAAAGTTCCTTCTAAAGAAAACACATTATTTTAGCTTGGTATTTGTTAAGTTAGGTCTTTTCTGCCTAATGCATATAGTAGACTGATTTGGGAAGTTACACCCACCTCACAGAAAGGGGAGGATTAGAGTGAAATTCTGTGCCATTCTCTCTCTGTATTATTCAGAAATAGTGAATCATGGTTTTGTATGAACAAGTTTTAAGGCATTTTTCTCTCAACAGTATTAATTAACAGGTAAGTTTGCTATTTATTTTTCTGAATTGTTCCGGGGACATCTCAGTGGAATAGAATTTGGTGTTTCAGTCACTGATAGCTGAGTTTCCCCCTTTGTAATATCCAGTGTGAATTGCTTTGTAAAGATTATAAAAATGTTAAAGGTTTACCCTATCAGTATGTTTATACTTCTGTTAGATAGCTGTTTGTCCAGCTATCTAAAGAATGTATGTTGTATGATAGAGTATAACAAATTATTTCTCTAGGAAAATAAATGTTTTGTTGGAAGGACCTAAATCCAGTGTTTGCATACCCACATGTTTGTATTAAGTCTAAATTTGTTTTAAGCTACTAATTTCCTCTTGCAGATCATGTTCTTCCATCTGCATCATAATACAGTACAGAACCGTTATAACAGCTGATCTTTGTTACAGAAATATAACATCCTCATGGCACAGTAAAATACTTTAGTATTTTCACCATAGAATTGTTTTTTAAAAAAGAATTTTAATCACCTTGGAGGCCAACCTTGGTTATTAACCTGGCCCTATTTACTGATTGATTCCCCTACTACCAGGTTTTTTAAACTTTCTTACAAATTACAGTAATGTCATAATATGTTACAGAGAACACCACATCCACACACCCCTATCCAGAAATGTCTTGTGCCCCATTTGTTCACTAGGCTTGCCTTATCTACCTCTTCAGGATTGTTACTTTCCAATAGAATACTTAAAACTAAGTTGGCCTAATCACTTCCTTTCATAGGGCCTGCATATCACCATTGTACTTTCTTTCACCCCATTTGCCCTAACTCCTTAAGTTAATTTCTCAAGGATCCAGTCAAAGGTCAAGATCATGAGGCTTCCAAGCCATCTTCTCTGATAGCACTTGGGATTCTTTTTACTCCTTGACATTCCTTGCTGTTTGGGCCACACAGGTATCCTGACAAGGTAGGTGCTGTACTCTTGTATTCCTACAGTAAACATTCAATATAAGAGGTCACTAATCAGTGGTGATAATGACTTAACCCTAAGGCTAAGTAATTTCTAATATTTATTCAAGTTAACCAAGGGATATAGCCAGTTTGACCTTCATATGTGTTTTCTTATAGGACTAATACTACAAATGACAGATCCCAGGCTAGAGGATTAATATATTGTTTTGTATTTGATATACTAGAAGTACGGTACTGCTGGGATATATAAATGTAACTATTAGGCAATAATGTTTCATTGCCTGGTGCTACAAGAGGATAGAGAAGATGTTTATGGTTGATTATTTTGAAAATTGAGAAATTGAGGTCCCTGGTTCTATTAGATCTGGTTGACTTCAGTGCTTAAAATTGTCTTTCTTTGGATGCAAGCATATGAATGACATATTCTTGGACATGATTTGGGGGTATTTTTTCTTTTTTTTTTTTTTGTTTGTTTGTTTGTTTATGTTATGTTGTTACTGTTTTACTCAAATTGAAGTAAAGAGGGAAATGGGAGAAATTTTTACAAGAACAAACAAGAAAGGAATTTGGATACAAAGTATCTAATAGCCCTGTCTTCCTCTTTGCCAAGAAAAGTGGAAAGTCCAGGTCCAAATAAAAGAGTAAGTAAACACAGGGTCAGTTCATACATTGGGCCCACACAACCAAGACACTGTCTCTAATAATGAATGTGAAACTAGCCTCATTTTATTACATGAATTGGCTTAAAGTCTTAATTTCTACTTTTAATAAGTTTTTTTAATAAAAGTCTTTCATTGAAAGACTTTCACCTTTCACTGAAGTGCCAGACTTTTAGTAACAGCAGCATGTACACATTAGAGATTAATGTATTAATCCAGATATCCAGCTCTGCTAAACTAATGGGAAGCTATACAATCTTGTTCCAGTCCAGATGTGATTTTTTCTGTTACCACAAAGTATCCCAAAATGTAGTTAATCTTAATATCAAAACAAAATAATAAAGTTTTTAAGATAGGTCTGTTGTATTCTATTGATCACAATCTTTTCTTTTGTTCAGTCATTAAGACAGGTAAATGTACTTGGCTTTGCATTTCAAAAACACAGGACTCCCAGATTCTAAGTAATTATGCGTTTTCTGAAAATCTCACACTATCTGTCCTTTTTGTCCCTGATTCTATGTATGTGTTGTTACATCTAAACTCCACTTTTTACAGTGCAGAAATTGTGAAACCTGTTACAGAGTTGTGAGGCTTTCATTTTGATAGCATTCATCCATCCTTGAACAAAAGGTTTTTTTACCGTAGTGAGTTTCATTGACTATTTTCTCAGTTTTCTAGACATGTGAGGCTGAAGATCTAAGGGGAAAATCCCTTTCATTGTCAAAAAATAGTAATACTTTAGCATTCTCTAGACAGAATAACTACTTTCTTCCCTTGTACAATCTGGTCTCCATTCTTTAAAGGCTAATTTCCTCTCCCTCATTTTATAAATTACATTAAGATCTCATATTAAGTGGCACTATGATTAGCACTGGGGAAACTCTACAGCTTGTTTTTGTGGAACTTGTAGGTGATGTGTTTTGACTCCCAGCTAGGAGTGTATCAGATTTTTCTACCATTGTGTTTATCAAATAGCGATGTGCCCAGGCATTCAGAGGGATGGCATGAGTCCCTGTTGACCTTCCATTTGTGCTATGAAGTCATTCCCTTGGGTTTTTGCTTTTGTAATCTTACTATTATTGTAGCAGTGCTCTTACTTAATGGTTATTTTTCTAATGGTTTGGATTATTTTTCTAATAGTTTAGATCATTTAATTTCTCTTTTAGTATAAACATTCTACCCCAAGTCAGTCCCTGTCAACATGACACTGACGTACTAGGTCTATGTGGACAGTATGGGTAGTTTTAGCCTCAGGAACGTCTGTAATTCAGCCCTGTAGTAAATGCAGACCAGCTCTCCCTGAACAAGTCTTAACACTAGGATACACACATAGGTGATCCAGACCACATTTGCTTAGATGGATAATGAGAATATGGAACAACAGTATGCATTGTATCAGTTATTGGGAATGTACTATTAACATGCTTTGAAAATGTCACATTATTGTTTCTTATTAAAAGCAAAAGAAGCAGTGGGAAGGCTGGGGAGATAGTTCAGTAGAATAAGTGCTTGCCTGGCAAGCGCAGGGTCCTGAGTTCAATCCCTGGTACCACAAAAAAAAAAAAAAAAAAAAAAAATATATATATATATATATATATATATATATATATATATAAAGTAGAAATTGCTACCACACCCACCATTTTTCAAAGACAATCAGATTAACTCAAGATTTACTAGGTGCTTAGAAAACTATGTAGGAAGATGTTTGATATTCAGAAAGGCAGTGATGTTGAGCTCAATTACCTATGTTATAGAGTAATAGTATCACGAAGCTTCTCTCCTGGAGGGTTGAGAATGTAAGTTAACAGACCAAAAATTGGAGAAAAACAAGGGCTATGAGGATAGCCATCATTTTGGCTCTAGCCCTTCAAGGTCACTGAGGACTCAGGACATAAGAGAACCTGTGCTGTAACATCCTATAAATCAGTGGTTTCCCAAATTTTCTGGTCAAGATTAGGGGACCTCAGAGGAAAGGGATACATGAAGTATAGTGTGCCTAGGGAGAGTCACCTGGGGAGAAAATTTTTCTCAGGCTTTCACAGAGCAAACTGGTCAGGCAATGGCTGTGACTCGTCCCAATGTCTGACACTGACAACAGTTCTACAAAGCACTGTATATGGTTCCAAAGTTAATCCTGAGGAGATTTGACCTTGGAAAATACAAATGGTGACAGTTTTGTTAGACAGGTCTTGCTTTAACTTGCCCTTGATCACCCAGCAGATAAAATTAGATTATGAAGCATAAAACACAGAGCTAGATTACTATGGTGAGCTGTAAGAGGCTTAAATCAACAGCCTTCAACACTGCCAGTTTCACCGGTAACCCACTGCAATTATGAAACATTGGACTATGTATACAACTACTTCCTCCTAGTTCAAAGAGAAGAAAACTTTTTCTTCTTCGTCTTCTTCTTTTTCTTTTTTTCTGAACCAGTATCAATTAGAAAATTTATCACGTCTACACTCTGTGCTCTGTATGACTTTTATGAGGACAACAATATGCAGTGTGTCAATTATTTCGAGTGTGCTAACATGTTTTGAAACTCATATTGTTATCTCTTATTAAATGTAATAAAAGGGGCCTGGCGGGATGGCTCAGTGGTCTAAAGCTTGGGCGGCTTCAGGGACCGCAGTTCGATCCCCGGCACCACATGCTGCGCCAGCCCTGCCCTCGGGGCAGGCTGAGCCGGCCATAAAAATGAGTGAATAAACAAAGATTCTGAAATAAGAAAAAAATAAATAAAATTCTTTTTAAAAAATAAATAAATAAATGTAATAAAAAAAAAGAAATTTAAAAAAACTAGTGTTTTAAGTATGGTTCATTGGGCCCGGCGGGATGGCTCAGTGGTCTAAAGCGCCTGTGTGGGAGCTTGGGTGGCTTTAAGGACCGCGGTTCGATCCCCGGCACCACATGCTGCGCCAGCCCTGCCCTCAGGGCGGGCTGAGCCGGCCATAAAAAATGAGTGAATAAACAAACAAAGATTCTGAAACAAGAAAAAAAAAAAAAATTAAATAAATATGGTTCATCATATAGGCACTTAGGTATTGTACTAGATGCCTCATAAATATTAACTCATATATTTATAACAACTCAAAGAGGCAGAGGATATCTGTATTAGGATTTTACTAGAGGAACACATATAACACAAGATGTACCAGACACAGAGTCAGATGAGGAAGTATGCAGAGGGCATCTGAAGCTCACTGCAGTGAGTCCGTGCAAGTCTCAGTCATGCAGCCAGTGGATGTGTAAGGGAAGGCTGCAGAATCCAAGCAGGAGGCCAAAGAGTCTAGGCTGGAAACCAGAAGATAAAGTCCGAGCTGACTGAAGACTGAAGTTCCTCCAAGGAAGTAGAACATGGGATCCCTCCTCAACCTCTTTATGTACTCTGTGTTGAGTCACTCCTGGATGGGCCCCTTCATAGCCCAGCGTGTGGAACCACCAACTCTAAGCAGTCAAGCTGAGACAATGACTATAATATCTATCCCTGTTTTTATAGGCAAGGAGAGGTCACACATTTTGCTTGAGGTCACATAGCTAGTAAGAGTCAGTGCCACAATTCAGAATTGCGTCAGGTTCCAGCCATGCTTCTAAGGGAACTGCCAAATGAATTTTATTCCCACTTATTTTAGGGGAACCTTTGGTCATCAATTGTTAGAGCTCCAGAATTAAGTTTTTATATTGCGACTTTGTTACTTTCTGCTTTGCCACATTGTATATGAAAACGGGATCTTTTGATTTTGTTCACCAGTTTGTGGATGACCTTTGTGGATCTGACCCACAGAAAGTGGACAACAAGCCTAAGTTCTTTTAGAGAAACTTTGTGACAAAGTCTGTTTGTTACTTTCTTTCAAATGTTCCTCAATGTCACATTCGACCCAAGGGGAGGCAGTGTGATTGATAACCTGAGGCCACCTTAGACTCTGCAAAAGGAAAGAAGCATGCAAGTACAGCCAGCAGTCGTTCACAGATTCCCTACAATGTGTGGCTTGGCCTATTGACTAAAAATGGTCAAGACACTTTCATGGTCATTCAGGAGCATACTTAAAGCAGTAGCAAGTTGAGTTGCCCAAATTCTTGTTTTTAACTGAGCCCAAGAGGCCTCTGTTTCACACAGGGAGGGAGTCTGAGTTTGGCAGCACTGCTGCAGAGACCAGGGCAACTCTGGATGCTGAAGACTTCACAGGATAGACCCTGTACACTAACTGCCCTACTCAGACATTCAGAATAAGTTGTGGCAGCACAGTTCATAGTGGCCACCCATGCCACTAAGATTAAGCAGTCTGGTGAGTCCCAGAATTTAGGCCTGAATAATTTGGACCTGCCCCACAGACTGTGCAAGTCAGAGGTTTGCCACACAACCCCAGTTTTTTTCTTGCACTTTTATTCCCAAGTACTGAAAAGAAATTGATACATTTTTGTTAGTACACGTTTGCAGAGTTGGTGCATGGACACGGCAGGTGTTAACTTTTTCAGCTCTCCTCCCTCTTATCTCTTGATCCCCTTGCTGTTTGGCAAAGTTCTAGCTCCCAACTTTGTTTTCTTTTTATTTTGCTCTTTATTTGCATTTTTAGCTTCTCATATAAGAGAAACTATGCAATAAAAAACTGGGATGCTGAGTGTGATCCAGTCTCACCCCTGACAGTCTTGCTGAACGGTCACTTCTAACTGTGGAGGGCTGATCTCAGCCTCTGGACTGCCCACACCAGCTTCTATTTAAACAGAGACTGAGGAAAGCTCTGGACTAAAGGAGGTTTTATACTTATGTCTCGTGGCATCCAACAGTAGGAGCCCAGAGGAAATAATTGTCTCCACTATAATCCCACAGGGAGGAATATTTGTGTGTGTGTGTGTGTGTGTGTGTGTGTGTGTGTGTGTGTGTGTGTGCGCGTGCGCGCGCGCGCTCGCGCACATGCATGTTACTGCTTTTGCTTCGATAGCGTTCTACCTTGTTCGGTCACATCTTAACCTCATCAAGTATTTTGTAGGGTTTTGTGTTTGCTCATTAATTGGATTCACTCTCCCTGTCCTCTCACTTTACACTTTTGTCTCCTTTCCTTCTCATACCCAGCCATATCTCTCCTTTCCCCCTTTTATGTAAATATGTAGTCTGCTTTTGATTTGTTCTGTTTTGGTTTTGTTCCTATCACCTCCCAACCTGATTTAGTGAAATAGTAGAAAGCGTTTTAACCACTTATCAGTCCAATTATTTAAGTACGAATGACCAAATATTACATATTTTTTGTTAATTTTTATAAGATCCTATAGTAAGAAATATAGAAATGATAATTTTATCTGAGTCATTCAATACATGAATCAACTGATTCAAATGGCAGCTACCTGATACTCTCAATAGTATATACACAAATGTGTTGTCTAAGTGGCACTTGGGCTGAATGGTTAAATAGTTAAGTGAGTTTTAGACCATATCTCGATCTAATTGGTCAACTACTTAGATGTTAACACTACTTAGATGTTAGTGTATTGGTAGTTATAGTTGTACAACAGTGCTAGGGATTGAACCTAATACATTGGAGAGTGTCAGTGGGCATTTTCATGCTAGGGCACTTACTGAAGGATATCCACACAACAGTGGTAGGTACCCAACCCAACTGATCTGCAAACCTCAACACAAAAGCACAAGAATCATGAGACAACAAGACAGCAAGACAACAAAATGCTTCCAAAAATTTATAATTCCCCAAAAGCTGATTCCACTAACACTGAAGTGGATGACTTTGTGAGTTATTTTTTAAACTGGTGTTGAAAATGATGGCTAAGCTAAAAGAAAACGCAAGTAAGTAGTTGAATGACTTCAGAAAGACCAGGAAATATGAAAGACCACTTCAGTGAAAAGGGAGATTCTGAAAAAGAATCAAGTGGAAATCCTCAAAATAAAAAGTGTAACTAGTAACCCACTCAATTGAAAATCTCAGCAGTCAGATAGATGAATAAGAAATAGCCAGCTTGAAAGCAAAGACATTTCAAAGGATTTGCTAAGACATTGAGAGAGTGATTGTTTTAAAGAGTAAGAGCCAAATAACAAAGAGTTCTTGGAGAACACCAAAGACCATGTTTAACATTCATCAGCTTAAAGAAGGATGACTATATAGACTAATCAAATAGAAAATATTTTCACTGAAATTACAACAGAAAATTTCTGCTATTCTGGAGAATGAAGTGGATATCTAGGTGCTGAAAGTAACTTACAGCCCCAAATAGACATGAAGAGGGAAAAAAAAAACTCTACAACCTACCCTAGTCAATTCACCAAATATTGAAGTTAAAAAAAAAAATATTGAAAGCTATTAGAAACATTGAGTCAGGCAGGAAATGTTGCACACACCTGTAATTTCAGCATTCAGGAGGCTGAGGCAGGAGGATCACACTAAGTTCAAGGCCAGCCATGAATACAAAGTAAATTCAAGCCCAGCTTGAACTGCATAGCAAGACCCCGATTTAAAAAAAATGTTAAGATAGCAGCTCAGCGAGGGCTGGTGGTATAGCTAAGCAGACTAAGCACTTGCTTAGGGAAGCACAGGGGCCCAGGCTCAACATCTGGCTCCACATGCACGCTCCACCCCTGCTCTTGGGTGCTCTGAGCTGGGGATGGAATCCAGGCATGGCAGTGTGTGTCTGCCAGTGATCCCAGCACTCAGGAGGCAGAAAACTGGAGTTGTGTAGTGAGACCCTGCATACACAAAAAAGGATAGCTCAGTGATTAAAGTGCCCCTGGAGTGCTGTGTCAGACCTACTCCTGGGGTGTGCTGAGGTGGCAATTGAGACTGGGCTTGAACTTTTTTAAATACCAAATTATAATGCCAGTCTTACCACAATAGCAGCAAACTTCTCAAGAATAACTGTAAAAACCAAGAAGACTTAAACAGTGTATTTTAACCCCTGAAGCAAAATAATTGCTAAGGTAGATTACTATATTCTAAAACTCATGAACACTAAGCCAGCACTGTAGAAAATAAAGAACTCTTAAAACACAAAGGAAAAAAGGAATCACAACCATAAGACCAAACAAAAGAATAAATTTCATTGAATAAGAATCAGGAAGGAGTCAAACGAGCAGGTATCGGCAGACTGAACAAAACCAAACTGCAGAGGAAACATCCCAGAGAAGCAACACTTGGGATCTGATCTTAACTGAAAAGCTTCTGCACAGCAAAACAAACCATCAACAGTGGACAGACAGCTCAGAGTGGGGAAAATTTTGGTCAGCTATTCCTCAGACAACTAATATCTAGAATACATAAAAAACTGAAAAAATCAAACTCCCCAAGTTTAATGAATCCAAAAATGGGCATCTGAAATAATTCTCAGATGAAGCAGTAGAGACAGCAAATAAATATATAAAAAATATTTAATATTACTGGTGGAAATCAAAGCAACACAGATTACATCTCCAGAAATAATTGCTATTATCAGGAAATCAAGCAGTAATGAGTGCTAGCAGGCAGTAGGGGAAAATGAACACTTCACCATTGGTGGCAGTGCAGACTGATACATCCACTGTGAAAATCTGTGTGGAGATTTCTCAAAAAAACTAAAAGAGTTCCATTTGACACAGCTATTCCCCTTCTTGATATTTTCCAAAAGAATTAAAAAGTGTGGTACCACAGCAGTATATGCACCCATGTTTGTAGCAAAAAAATTTCTTTTTTTTTTTTTTTTTAGAATTTTATTTATTTATTTATTTATTTATTTTTTCTTGTTTCAGAATCTTTGTTTATTCACTCATTTTTATGGCCAGCTCAGCCTGCCCTGAGGGCAGGGCTGGCGCAGCATGTGGTGCCGGGGATCGAACCGCGGTCCCTGAAGCCACCCAAGCTTTCCCAAGCAGGCGCTTTAGACCACCGAGCCATCCTGCCAGGCCCCTGTAGCAATAAAATTTCTAATAGCTAAATATTGGAAACACCCCAAGTGCCCATCCACCAATGAATGGATAAAGATGTGCCCTTTTTATGCAATGTATTATTACTCTTTCATACAGAATAAACTTGAGACATTTCTACATAAATTTCTTTGAGACTGTACTCAAGTGAAATAAATTGGATACACATTCAAATATCGCATAATTTTTCCGGCATGAGAAAATTAAAGTGTAAATGAGGACCAAATGTTCAAGTGAAAAGGGGAACTAGGAGAAGAAAAATTGGAAACAAATTGGGAAAGAAAATTGGGAAAGAAAATTGGAAACAAAGCTTTTGTAAATAGGACAAGAAGGGGAAATAATGAAGCAAGATATCGGATATACAAGTACAAATTCCAATCTGATTAATTGTTATTATGTATATCAATTGTATATCAAAATGAACCAATAAAATTAACCTGAAAAAGGAATAGTTGTTATGTTTGATATCCAGGACCAACTAAACAAAAGGATCTTTGAAAAGATAGGCTTAATTAAACCTTAGCCAGACTTAGCAAAAGAAAAAAAAACCAAGTTAGTAAAAGACAAAAATGATTTAAGTTATAGCAGACACTACTGAAATCCAGAAAATACTTGGAAAATTTACATTCAAAAACCTCAGAGTCTAGAAGAAAAAGATAAATTCTTAGATGTGCATGCCTTACCAAAATAAGATCAAGAAGGTATTTAAAAATCTAAATCAAGTAATACCAAACTGAAATAGCAATAAAATGTCTCCCTGCTAAAAAGCTCAGGACCTGACCTTTAAAGAATTGGGGCTGGGGAGATAGTTCCGTGGCACAAGTGCCTGCCTGGCAGGTGCAAGGTCATGAGTTCGAACCCTGGTCCTGAAAAAAAAAAAAAAAAAAAGAGCTAAGACCAGTGCTTCTCAAAATTTTCCATGAAATAAAAGAAATGCTTCCAAATTTATTCTGCAAAGCCAGCCTTAACCTGATACCAAAACTGGGTAATGCCTCAACAAAAGCTTAAGAAATATGTTTAAATAATATAATATAATTAAGCCATCTTAATGAATATAGATATAAAAATCTTTAATAAGATCATTTCAGAGATTCAACCAAGCATCCAGGCCCAGCATGTGAATGAGACCGCATGGGGCCTACTGCTGGAAACATTTGACCCAGCATCCAGCCTATAAATGGGACTGCCCAGGACCCACTGGAAATTCATTCAACCCAACGCCCAGGTCCAGCACATGAATGGAACTTCATCAGACACACCTGATGTGAAACCCTGTGACAGAACTCCCTACAGAGAGACTACAGATGAGACCCACCCAACTGATCCAGGAACAGAACATCTTGCCAGAGTGGCACAGCAGGTTCACCTCCGAGGCCTACAGCAGGAAGAAGTGGAGCAGAGCAGCCAGACCCAAGCCACACCCACCTGGATGCCTTTGAACTTGGTAGATCTGGACCTGGTACTAAGGTAAGAACTACCAAAGCTCTACACCAAAAGTCAGGAGACAGTGCTATACAAAATGACAAAGAGAATGAACAAAATGCAGTCTCAGGCCCCAAGCCCACCCAGAACAAATGCAGCAGACGATAGCATAGAAGAAACCGGAGCTTTCTGTCCAACATCTTGATGGGCCTGCAGTGGTAGCTGCCGCACTCCAGCCTCCGTGATGCTGCCCAAAGACAACAAGAAAAAAAAAGATGCCAGGAAGTTGGCTAAGAAAGACAAAGACCCAGTGAATAAATCTGGGGGAAAGGCCAAAAAGAAGTGTTCCAAAGGCAAAGTCCAGGACAAGCTCAACAACCTTGTTCTGTTTGATAAAGCTACTTAACGACAAACTGTAAGGAAGTTCCCAACTATAAACGTATAGCACCCACTGTGGTCTCTGAGAGACTGAAGATCCGTGGCTCACTGGCCAGAGCAGCCCTTCAGGAGCTCCTTAGTAAAGGGCTTATCAAGCTGGTCTCAAAGCACAGAGCTCAAGTTATTTATATCAGAAACACCAAGGGTGGAAATGCCTCTGCCACTGGTGAAGATGCATGGTGAACAGGTTCACCTAGGGGCCAGGAGATAGCTCCATGGCACAAATGTCTGCCTGGCAAGTGCAAGGTCATGAGTTCAAACACTGGTCCAACAAAAAAAAAAAAAAAAAAAAAAAAAAAAAAAAAAAAAA
>PVJA010000847.1:0-13056 GCA_004027025.1 Myocastor coypus | reverse complement strand
CTATAATGACAGAAGAACTAAGTGCTTCTAATGAAGACACTGATAAAAGTACAGGAGAATAGAAAAGTGATGGAATCATTGAATGAGTAATATAGGAAAGAAACAGATTCAAAGTGCTATACAGGAGCCTAAAATCTCAATCACAAGCTGGCAAAACCATTTCAATGAAAGTGAAAATAGATTTTCAGACCTTGAAGACACTATTGAAGCTAGTGAAAAGGCAGGAAAAGTTCTCTTAAAGATAACTAGGATGCAAAAAAATAATAATTCAACATCTGTAAGATAATGCAAAGATGAACAACATAAGGCTAATCAATGAGAAATAAGGTGTCAATACAAATGATATAAAAAGAATATGGGCAAAAGTAATAGCAGAAAACTTCCTAAATATAGGGAAAGAATTTGACATTTAGGTAACCAAAGTATATAGAACTCCAAATAACATCAACCCAATCAAAACCGCACCCAGACATAATAATCAAGATCCCAGAAATTCAGTACAGAAACAGTATATTAAAAGCCACTAGAGAAAAGAAACAGATAACATTTAAAGGAAAACCCATCAGCATAATGGCAGATTTCTCTTTATAAACCATCAAGTCCAGAAGAGCATGGCGCAAAGTACTACGAGTCTTACAAGAAATCAAATTCCAGCACAAACTGATATACCCTGCAAAATTCTCCTTCAAGTATAATGGAGAAGTGAAATGCTTCCAGGACAAAAAATAACTAAAGAATTTCTTGATGCCTAAGCCAGCCCTACACAGACTACTAAAAGATATTCTCCATGAAGGAGAATGAAAAGGACCCACCAAAAAGGGCAAACAATTAAACAAGAGAAAAAGAGGTATACAACAGCTGTCTTTTAAATATTCTTTTATATACAGCAGTAAAATGTTTGCATCGACACACTCTACAAATGGACTTCTGCATCCTATGGGTCGTGATTCTGTCTGGATCTACAGGATGCAGATACTATTTTTTTTTTTTTTTTTTGGTGGGACTGAGGTTCAAACTCACGACCTTGCACTTGCCAGGCAGGCACTTGTGCCACGGAGCTATCTCCCCAGCCCCTGGATCTACAGGATGGATGTCAAGGAAATAGCAGTAGTTCAGTCCCACAAGTGATACCTGGTCACCAGTGAACAACATGGACACTGTCCATGTCCACGGCATACTAGAACTTTGTGCAATATCCTATCCCCAAACTGTTAGAAGTTCTGGTCATTTATTTGCCATTCCAGTCTTTATGTTATGTTTTGTTTTATTTTATTTTATTTTACTTTATACTTTATTTTATTTTATTTTATTTTATTTTATTTTATTTTTTGCAGTACTGGGGATTGGACTCAGGACCTTGCACTTGCCAGGAAAGTGCTTATTCTACTGAACTATCTATCTCCCTGGCCCCTATGCTATGTTTTATTCTTAGTAATTCTTTACTATCATGAAGACTTTCTCTTAGTTCATGTTTTTTTTATATATTAACCTACTCAAATGTGATCTGAACACTCTGAACTGATCACAGATTCACACATATGATGCACAACATTCTGTCCTCTTAGTTGAACTCATTTAATTTTAATTTTGGAATATTGTTTTGAAATACTTAACTTAAATAGCTCAGTGGCACAAGCACCTGCCTGGCAAGTGCAAGGTCCCCCAGTATCAGTTTAAAAAAAAATGAGTGGTGAAGGTAAAGGTGTGGGAGTAGGGGAGTCCCCTGTGTTGTTAGTAGAATGTAAACTGGTACAGTCACTACAGAAATCAGGATAGAGATCCCCCCCAAAAAATCCCAAAACACAGAAATGCCATTTGACTTGTGCGTATAGCTCCATAGTACATTCATGAAATAATGAGAGTGGATATTCTCATAATAGATGCATAAAACTATTCATATCATTGCAATTCAGAATAGCCAAGCTGTGGAGTCAGCCCAGATGCCCATCAACAGGTGGGTGGGTAAAGAAAATGTGTTCAGGCAGGACGAAGAATTAAATCATGTCCTATTCAAGAACATGGACGGTACTGGAAACCATCAGATTAAGCACAATGTTCTGGCCTCAAAAAGCTAAACACTGAGTTTTCTCTTATTGAATAATCTAAGAATAATTTTAAAAAATAAGAAAGATGACAGGAAAGGCCTAAAAAGCCGTAAGAGATATGTGAGGGGACAGGGGAAAGGGAGAGGGGGTAATGAAAATGGAAATAATCAAAATATGCTCTGTGCTTATACCAATATATCAAAATGAACCTTATGTTGTATTATTAATATGCGCTACTTGTAAAGGCCTCTGTTTCAGCTCTTGTTACTGCAAACAGTTGCCTTTTTAATTTGCATGGAGATGTGTTTTTCACATTGCTTATTCGTGATTTTTTTTTAAAGACCCCAAGCATAATCCTGATTATCTACAATCCAAAACCCAGGAAGGGGGCCCGGCAGGATGGCTCAGTGGTCTAAAGCACCTGCTTAGGAAAGCTTAGGCAGCTGCAGGGACCACGGTTCGATCCCCAGCACCACATGCTGTGCCAGCCCTGCCCTCAGGGCAGGCTGAGCCAGCCATAAAAATAAAAATAAATAAACAAACAAAAGTTCTGAAACAAGAAAAATAAATAAATAAAATAAAAAATTCTAAAAAAAAAAGCCCAGGAAGGCCGCACTTCACCTTACGGAGAAAACTCACTCATTGGAGGAGCTGCCATGGCCCAGGGCCAGCTGGCTCCTGTTTGTGAATCATAATGACACTGAACATCAGGGCAGATGAGTATGGTGGAGCAAAGCTGCTCATTTCATGATGACTGGAAAACAGAATGAGAGTACCAGAGGTTCAGAACCAAATGCACCTTCGGGAGCATGCTCCCAGCAACCTGCTCCTCATCAGGGCCCCAGCTCCTGGAGCTTCCGGTGCCTCCCGATCAGGTGAGACCCATCGGATGGGACCAAGTCTGTGTCGCATGAGCTCCTGAAGAACACCTGAGGCACCACCCATGACCGAAGCTACCACTATCACCACTGTACCTATGACACAAGGCAAATTCTGGCACAGTGCAAGGGAGAGATGGGCCCTCGTGGCTAGCTGAAGGAAGGTTGATGAAAGGGAGCTTCTGAGGTGGGACTGGAACATGGTTGAGCCTGACAATTGGAAAATATTCCACATGGAGAAACCAGAGTGAGCCACAGTGGTGGTCAGAGACTTTGGGGGCTTTGTGAAGATGCACAGGCCTCCTCACTTGGCTGCAAGGTGAAGACAATGAGATGTCCTCACCTGAGCCATGAGGCGTGGATAATTACAAATATACTTGATAGTGGGGTAGTGGCAGGAAGGGAACTGAAGTCAGGGCCTCAAGTATGTATTAAACATGTGCTTCATCACAAAGCTCTGCCTCTAGCTTCCCAAAATGTACTTAATTTGGCAAGCAAAAAGGAGCTATTAACTGAGAGATCATTTACTCAAGAGAAATGGAAGTCGGGGGGCTGGGAGATAGTTCAGCAGAATAAGCACTTCCCTGGCAAGTGCAGGGTCCTGAGTTCAATCCCTGGTATTGCAAAAAAAAAAAAAAAAGTATGAGAAATGGAAGTCGGATACAGACCTAGATATGAATGCTAACACAGCCTTAATCACTGTGTTCCTAAACCAGCAGCAGCATTAGTGTCCATCAACAGGTGGATGGGTAAATAAACTACACAGGGTCTCTCCACTGGGATACCACTCAGCACCAAGGAAAAACAAATACTGATACAAAACAGATGTGACACGAAAGCTGCCTGAGGTGCCAAACTTCCTGGGACTGTGACCCTTAGCTACCTGTACTTGCTCTGTACCCTTCCATCCCCTGTCAGCTCCTCTCACAGGCAGCCATGCCTCAGGCTGGAGGCCCCTTATAGGCTCCTGCATGTGTGTGTTCATAAAAGCTGTAGGAGTGGCCCTGTTCATCTTCCCATTTCAGTCTCTCTGCAGTAGCATAAGCTCAAATTCAATTTCATTAAATTTCTAAATGTGAGCAGACATTGCCTTTTTTTTTTTTACAGTTTCAAAACATTTTAGTAGGACTGCCACAATAATTAATACAATGCATATTGTTATCTTCATAGTAGTTGTTCAGAGTACAAGATGCAGACATGATTACTTTTCTAAACACTATTGCTACAAATATTTCTTCTAAATGAACTAAGAGAAAGTAGTTGTATATATAGTCCAATATTCCCTAATAGTAGTGGGTTATCAGAAGAACTGGTGATGTCAGAAGCTGTTGGCTTGAGCCTTTTACAACTCATCATATTAATTTAGCTTTATGTTTTATGCCTTCTGTCTAAACTTTTCTGCTGGGTAGTTAAGGCCAAGTTAAAGCAAGACCTATATAACAAAACATGTAACTTTTGTATCTGACAAGTTCTGTCAGCTCTCCTCAGGATTTACCTTGAATCCATGTACAGCATTTTGTAGAACTTTTGTCAGTGTCAGCCATTTGGATAAGTCATTGCTTGATCAATTTGTTCTCTGTGAGAGACTTAGAGAATGTTTTCTTTCTAGGTGACTCTCCTTAGGCACACTATACATCATCCATCCGTTTTCTCTGTGGCCCCATAATCTCCTTGAATAGAAAATTCAGGACACCACTGAGTTACAGGATGTTATAGTACAGGTTTTCTTATGTCCTCGGTCTTCACTGACCTAGAGGGGCTAAGGCCAAAATATTGGCTATCTTTGTAACCCTTCTTATTCTCTAATTCTTTGGTCTGCAAATTTAAAGTTCTTAACGCTCCAGAAGAGAAGCTTAGTGATACTATTACTCTATAACATAGGCACTGGAGCTTAACATCACTCTCTTTCTGAATATCAAACACCTTAGACTTAACATGGAACCAGTATTTTCCATCAATCATTGATATTCTAATAAATCCCTATAGAATGGGACAAAAAACATGTTATGAAAATAGCTTCTACTTCTTTGTGACAGAGTGAACCCCTGCATCAAGAAATAGGAAACCAGCCTTTAGGGCCCCAGGGCTGGTGGCTTATTCTGTTCCTGCTCCTCCTCCTCTTCTTCCTCCTCCTCCTCTCCCTTCCTCCTCCTCCACCTGCTGCTGCTGCTGCTTTTGCAGTTGAAAAGGAAGTGGGAAGGGAAGCAGGCCTGTCAACATTTCTGGTGTCCCGAGGCCCTAGGGTCTGGGAATTTCTGCTCCATCTTACATGGTGGTTTACGCAGTGCACCGTCTTACTTTTGTCAGTGGGGTTGATTCCTGAACCTGACATCACTCCCCAACCATTTTAACAGAGAAGGGAGAAGGGAGAAAAAGGTATCTGAAGAGCAGCTTCCACATCAGTGCTGGGCTGGGGAGCCAGTAGACCCCGTTTTTTCCTCAAGGCTCTTTGCCTTGCTTTCTCAACGCGCACAGGGAGAAATGTCAGGCCACTACGAACTCTGTACTCCGTGGCGCACCCCAAGTTGCTGACTAAACAGAACTAAAGCGCAAGGAGCAGCACAAACACAGACAGTATAATTACAAGGGAACATTTGGAGCTGAAAACATTGCTCACCAGGAAAAACTTTACAGCGAAAATTTTAAGCTGTTTTCGGTTTTCCTTTTAGAAATATTTTCTTACGGGGTTGATATTTCCATAGTTCACAAAAAACCAGCGGAACCAGGGTGACAGCTTTGCTTCATCCCAGAGTCGCCCTGGGCCAGCCAGCCCACAGCAGATCGTAGTAGGTGGAGTCCCAGGAGCTCTGGGCCACATTCTGTGCGGGACATCTGCATCCACCCCCATTCGTCGGGTCTCAGCTCCAGGCCCAAGCTACAGGATAAAAATCAGCGCAGCTGTGCCCCGCAGGCCTCCGGGCTAGGCCTCTTCACAGGCTCTCCTGATGGCTACGTCGGTGCCCACGCACTTGAATAGGGCTGGCCTCGCCCTGTTTATATTCACAGACATTAATGGAAACATGGCCCGGTCGCCCTGGTATGAAAACAAACTTAAGGGGAAGGACCGCGCTTCGCAGCAGCCACCCTCCTGGGGGAGCCAAGGGCAGCGAAGTTGACTTCCTACCTGTTTCTCAGATGCCAGGCTCACAGCTTCTCCCGATCTGTAAATGAGCTTTTCTCAGTGATCTATAGAAAATATAGAAACTGAATTTTTATGAAGTTATATTGGTTCCGTGTGAAAGGATACCTTTTATTCTAACACTGCTCAAGTATGCTACAGCCCCTCACTGCTGGTCAGAGACAGGGCTCCGCAGAGACAGCTCTGCTGGTTCACAGGCTACCACGCCTGCGTCGAGACCGCAAAGGTAGGCAAGACACAGCCTGCAGCCAGGCCAGAGGAGTCCGGTGGCACTGCCTGGCGTAGCAGTTCAGTGCCTCAATACAACTAGGCTGGCGCCTGCAGGAGGCTGCAGATGATGGTGAGGGTGAGTAGAGCCAGCAGCCCCCACAGCACATGCAGCTTGCAGCTGTCACTCCAGTCCCGGCGTTCTTCCTTCCACTGTTTTCTTTTACAGTCTGAGGAGCACTCCCTGCATGGGGATAGAGAAGGTGAGAGGAGTTCCAGCCCCTGCCCCTGCCCCAGCCCCTGCCCCTGCAATGGGCTCAGGGCCAACTGCTACTCACACATCCCCAACCCCTTCCAGCAGGTAGAGGGCAAACCTGGTGGGTGACTTCCCTGGGCTTCTGGTCCTTGGCAATCCTGGCACACACTGCAAATGTCTGTTCGCAATCACATGGCGCAGGAGAGGAACACGACCTGGCCGAGAGGCACGGTGACTGACTTCCACACATATTCCCTCTAACCCCTGGTTTAGAGATTGAACATGGAAGCACATGTCCACAACCCCAGAATCAGGGAGGATGATGCAGGATTAAGTTCAAGCCCAGCCTAGGCGACTGAATGGTTTAGCACAATCCTGACTCATCTAAAACATAATTTTTATAAAGGATAGGATCTCCGTGCAAAGGTCCCGGGTTCAATCCCCATTATGGGGAGTGGGAGAAGCATCCACTGTCTTCTCACATTGTTCCCTCATCAGCTGGCCCCAGGAAACAAAAACTGTGCGACCACTTGGTACCTTGCAAGTCGCAGACCCTCTCTGTGTCCTCACGCTCTCTTGCTAAGCCAAGACTAGCAGCCCTGCTGGTCAGAAGGGAAGCACATAGCCCCCTGGAGGTCACTGGGGGTCACAGTAGGTAGACTCATTCCTGCACACAGCTTGGTTCTAGCTGAACACACTGTATCCTGACTGGGGACACAGCCGCATGGGGACTTCAGATTCATGCCAGCACTACTCCCTGTAGCAGTCTGTCTGTCTGTCTGTCTGTCTGTCTGTCTGTCTGTCTGACTGACTGACTGACTGTCTGTCTGTCCCGAATGCTGCTGCTCAGCTCGGGCTTCAGCTGTGCCACACACATGCCACTTCTGTGCTCTGTGAACCCCTTTGCTTCCCAAGAAACATCATCTGAGGTGACAGTGTACGTTGGGACCCATGAATTGGCTATATCTGCACCTCTCCCACTCTGAGAAGGCTCTGAGGAGGCTCTGAGGAGGCACGGCACCATGGCTGGGACCTTCTGGAAGCCCACAGACAGGCACCAGCTGGAGCTCTAGGCAGGCAAGATAACCCCATTCCAGAGTCACCCAGCCTCCCCTGTCTTGTTTTGTTGGCTCTGCTTCTATAAATAGATGCTGAGATGGGCTGGATGTTAAAGGAGCATATGAAGAATGCAGTGAAAGTTGAAGGAAAAGGCAAGAGAAAGAAGGAAAGAGAAATAGGAGACAGAGGGACAGAAGGAGGGCCAAGTGGGACAAGCCTTGACCTGCAGATGAGTCTAAGAAAGTGCCTGTCATGCCAATGGACATTCTTCCTTCACCTAACAGGAGAACTGCTAGGTTCAGGAGTGAGCTGGAAGTAGCTGGCAGGAAAGGTGACTTCACACAGACAACCTGGGGATTCAAGGGGGAGCAGCTGGGGCCACCAGTCAACTCTGGCTTCCTAAAGAAGAGATCTGAGGAATGTGCTTTTATGGCCATTATAGCAAATTGTCTTCCAGCCCCACCATTATGTCCAAGGATGGCTTAATCTCAGAAACCAGCAGCTGGAAATGACTCCCACAGGAAGGAGCACCAGGAGCCTGAGGACAGCACTTGCCCCAGCCAAGGGAGTGAGGCCACGCAGCACCCAGCAGGTCGACGAAGCTGCTGTGTTATCCCAGGCTTCCTTGGTGCAGCATTCACAATGCAGCACCAGGACGTGGCTTTATTGCTCTGAAGCCACAACATGGGAGGAGATGGCCCTGCATTTGAAGACAGGCTCCTACCACCTGTAAGAACACACGAACCTGTAACATGACATCAGCACCTGTCATGGTAGGTGTTTTTAAATCTCACAGGAAGTACAGCCTTTTTATTTAAAGAAATGTTATGTCTTAGCACTTTCATCCAATGGGGCCTGAGCCCAGACACAGAGTAGGAGCTGGGTGAGGAGCAGCAGAGAACAAAGGCCTACCACAGGCACACTGGTGCCTGGGGCATCTTGGCAGCTGGGGGCAGCAGGGCCATGCTGGGCACACTTAGGCAACCAGAGCAAACTGAGGAAGGAAACACCAAGGCCTAAAGGCATCAGAAGGACATGTGACCAGTAAGTACATGAAAAAATGGTCAGCATGGTTTGCCATCAGAGCAATGCAAATCAAAATAGCCCTGAGATTCTATCTTTTTTTTTTTTTTTTTTTTTTTTTTTTTTTTTTTTTTTTTTTTTTTTTTTTTTTGTCTTTTGAGACAGGGTCTCCCTATGCAGTTCAGACTGACCTTGAGCTCACTTTTGTATCCCAGGTTTGTCTTGAAGTCACACTGATCCTCCTGCCTCAGCCTCCCAAGTTCCAGGATTACAGGTGTGCACCACCTGACAGTCTATCTTACTCCAGAAAGAAGGACTAACATCAAGGACTCAATAACAAATCCTGGAGAGATCATAGGGGGAAAAGAAGCCTTCTACATTATTGGTAGGAATCTAAACTAGTACGACCACTGTGAAAATCAATATGGAGGTGGTGTAAAAGACAAAAAATAGATTCTGAAGCAGTTATGCCTCTTGTATGAATCTTCCCCAAAGAGTTAGAGGCATCATAGTATGGACATTGGCAAACCATGTGTATAGTGTAGATCTCATAATAGCTAACTCTCGGGTGGCCGATATACCCAACACCAAATAAATGGGTAGAGATAGTGTGCTATGTGTGCACAAGGGAGTACTACTTGGCCCTTGAATTTGAGTGACTTGTAGAGAAATAGATGCAACTTAAGACCAAAATATTAAGTGAAATAAATCAGATACAGAAGATTAAAGATTGTGTGGTTGGCTTCTCTTATATGAGAAACCCAAAGTACAATAACTTGGAAGAGCATAAGGAAAGCTGGATGATGGGAAACAGGGAGACAGACTTCATGGACATGGGAAGGGGCTCTGGGAATGAGCTGGGAGGAAAAGAGGAGGATAAAAAGAATGGGAAAAAAAAAAAAAAAAAGAATGGGCCAACACATATGACACCAGTTGCTCATGATGGATGTATTTATTACATATCCCAAACATACACTAACAAAAAAAATGAAAGGGCCTTGTGCCAAAGGGCCACCCTGGAGCCAGTGGGCCATGTTATGGTTTAGGCCATAGCTTTAAGAACCTGCAGATTGCTAGATTATATTCTGCCTGAGGAGCAGGAAGAAGGATGGGCTACATGCAAAGCACGGTGCAGCGCTGGCTAGATTATTTGCAGGGATGCCCTGAATCTAGAGAAAGCCAGTGAAAGTTCCCGTGGTGTCGAGACAAGCAGTGGATGTGTGCAAGTGATTAGACCTTGTCTGCATGTACCTAGTTCTTGGCCTGCCTGGTGAGCCATGCGGTCAACAGCTGTGCCATTCAAGCAGCTCCCTGCGTTGGCCACAGGAGTGAATGCGCTAGATTCCCACCCACCCTCCCAGCCTCACTGCGCATTGCTAATGTTCTCTTCCCCTGGTTTCCCATCATTCTGATTGGACCCATGGTCTGCTAAAACTATGTCCTGTGCTTTGTCTACTCCTGCAGCCTGCACTCCACTTGAGAGGAAGTAGCAGGCAGACCATGGGGTTCTGCAACATCCTGGCCCATCCATGTGTGAGTACTGGCCCCAAGCTCCTCTGAGACCACAGAAAGAAACAGTGGGCCTGGGTTGCACAGAGTATAGTTGATTAGGGCTGTACTCTCAGAGTGTGGTCCTGGGCGGCAGCAGGGCCGGCCGGGGGATTCTGTGGTTCACATTAGAAGCAGGAGGCATACACAATGGTCAGGACATGTGTGACTCTTTAAACAAGAATGTCTAAGCTAGTAGCAGCACTCCAGGCACACTCCTGCTGCAGTCAGCACCACCATCCAGTCCCAAAGTGCCACATCCCACTCTAATGGTTTCTTTATAGCACGTGGAATGTTAGGAGGGAAACCAATCAGGATTACTCAGCCATCATGGGGGTTGCGACTCCAGGTGGCTGCAGTCAGAGCAGGCTGAACCCAAACTCAAAGCAAAACGGGAGTCTTCAGGAATCTCAGCTCATTGCTCTATCCCATGGACACCATCACACCCCACTCCGGGTCTGGCCAGCAGGCCAGCTTCAGCTGCACAGTGCACACCCACATGGGGAGACCCATGCCTCTGTAAGTTGTATTACTCCCTGGAAATTTGCAGTGAACAGAAGGGCCAATTTTGGCTCAACATGGTGGCTTTTAAAACATTTTTAGGGCCCGGCGGGATAGCTCAGTGGTCTAAAGTGCCTGCTTGGGAAAGCTTGGGCAGCTTCAGGGACCGCGGTTCAATCCCCGGCACCACATGCTGCGCCAGCCCTGCCCTCAGGGCGGGCTGAGCCGGCCATAAAAATGAGTGAATAAACAAACAAAGGTTCTGAAACAAGAAAAAAATAAAATAAAATAAAACATTTTTAGTAACCGAAATCTTTTCCCAAACTCAGTTTTTTCCCAAGTTTCCAATACACACCAGGGACAAAAGGTGAACTTGCCAAGACTAAAGTGAGAGGGGTCCAGGGCCTATCTACCCAACCTTTTCCTCTTCCCTGTGCCCAGCCAACAGCAAGTCCTACATGCTGTCACATAGCCTGAGACTCTCAGGGCACCTGATGCAGATGAATTCCACTGATGTTTCGGTCTGGTTTTTGACCAATACCATACTGTTTTTAGTATATGTGTTGCCAAAGCGAGCACAACCATACTGTTTTTACCACAGTAGCTTTGTAGAACTTCATATGAGATTATAATGTCCCCTGCCTTATCCTGATTGCCCAGAAGTGCTTTCACTATTTTAGGCCTCTTCTGGTTCCATATGAATTTTAGGAATATTGCCTGTAGTTATGTGGGCTATGCTATTGTTATTTTATTGGGAATGCATTAAATCTATGCAATTTCCAATCTATTGGAAATGTGGCCATTTTTACTATATTGGTTCTGCCTACAAAAAAAAAAAAAAAAAAAAATGGGATATCCTTCCACTTTCTGACAACTCTCTGATCTCTTATTTCAGAGTACTGTACCTTTCAATGTATAGCTCTTTCATTTTTGTTAGATAATTCCTAGGTATTTCATTTTTCTTGATTCTATTGTGAAAGAGGTTATTTCTCCAATTTTTCTCACAGTAACTTTATTATTTGTGTAGAGGAATGATACTGGTTTTTGAGCATTAGCTTTGTAGCCTGCAATGCTACTGAATTTGGTTATCAATTCTAAGAGTCTTTTGGTGGAGCTTGTAGAGTCTTTTATGTAGAGTATCATGTCATGCACACATAATGACAATTTAACTTTTTCCTTTCTTATCCACATTCTTCTCATTTTCCTCTCGTCTAATTACTCTGGCTAATGTTTCCAGAATGATACTGAGCAAGAGTGCTGAGAATGCACATTTTTGTTTTGTTTCTGATTTTAGAGTGAAATCAGTTTTTGACCATTCAGTAAGCTGTTAACTATTGATGGCTTTTATCAGATTGAGATAAAAACTTTCTATTCCAATTTTCTGTAGGATTTTTACCATGAAGTTGTGTTGGAATTTGCCAAATGCTTCTCCTGCATCTGTTTGGGATGATCATGTGCTTTTGCCCTTGGCTCAGCTAAGGTGGTATATTATGTTTATTGATTCCCATATGTTCTAACTATCCCTGCATTCCTGGAATGAATCCTACTTGGTCAGACTGTATCATCTTTTTTGATGATTTTCTGCCTTATTTGCCAGTATCTTGAGGAATTTTGTAATTATATTCATTAAGGAGATTTGAGTGTAATCTTCTTGGTAATATCTTCTTCTACTTAATTGCTTCCCTTATCAGGTGGATTCATTTTATTGGAGTTTTTGAAATTGTTTTCTTCATTGTGTTTTTCTAGAATATCCCTCAGAACTTCTTGTACTGCTGTTTTGGTGATCATGAATTTTTTTAGGTGTCCTTTATCATGGGAGTATCTTATTTCTCCATCAATTTTGAAAGATAATTTTATGGGCTGCATTAATCTGTATTGGAGATTTTTCTATTTTAGGAACTAAAATACTTCACTCCAAGATCTTCTTCACTTAAGCATTTGAGTTGAGAAGTCTGCTTCTGCTGGGTTTTCCTTAATAGGTGATATGTCTCTTTTCTCTAATAGCTTTTCGTAGTCTATTCTTACGCTGAACTCTAGGATCTTGACTATTATATGCCTTTGTGTAGTCCTCTCCTGATCATGATTATTTGCAACTCTGTATGCCTCTTATCTGTCTGTCAAATTATTTTTCCTTGCTTGGGAAATTTTCTATTACTTCTGGGAACAAATTTTTTTATGCTGTTTGGGCTATCTTCTGCTTCTTTTTTTTTTTTTTTTTTTTTTTTTTTTTTTTTTTTTTTTTTTTTTTTTTTTTTTTTTTTTTTTTTTTTTTTTTTTTTTTTTTTTTTTTTTTTTTTTTTTTTTTTTTTTTTTTTTTTTTTTTTTTTTTTTTTTTTTTTTTTTTTTTTTTTTTTTTTTTTTTTTTTTTTGAGACAGGGTCTCCCTATGCAGTTCAGGCTG
>PVJA010000846.1:135027-146573 GCA_004027025.1 Myocastor coypus | reverse complement strand
CATATTTTCATCATCAGATCAGTTTAGATTAATACATATAGGTATATAAGATTGATCAAACAATTAAACATTAACCTTTCTAAATCCACATTACTTTTTTTTTTCTTTTCCCCCTTCTTTTCTTTGAAAGTTGACATATTGCATATTGTCCTCACAATCATTCTACAGAGTACAGTGTGTGGGCATGACCCACCTCCCTGTGTCTATTTGGACAGCTCTACCTATAGACAATATTCCCTTATATGATTACATTATGGTATAGTAACTGATCCTTTCCTGATGTACATTTATGTTAGCTCTATTTTAAACTATAAATAATTTGCCAATGAGTAGTTTATGTGAAAGTCACTGTGAACATTTTTCTTGGATGAACTTCTAGATGTAAAACTACTAAAGAAAAGAGAATACACACTGAAAAACTTAATAGACAAGGCCAAAAGGCTGAGGGCTTAGCATCCTAGCCATGGTCAGCCCCAAGCAGGGGAAAGGAATGAGTGAAGTTGGAGAATGGCACTGAAGAGCCAGACCAAGCAAGGCAAATATATTTTATAACTCTGGTAGAAAAGTTAATTCACAGTCATGAATTAGGCATGAAAACAAAATGAGAAAGTTCTGGTTATCTCTTTAGGAATCTGCATTTATTATTAAATTGAAAAGAATTTTTGTTCAGAGTATCATGATTCTTTATTTAATGTGTTGGCTTTTTTGTTTTGCATTATTTTTAGCTCAGAAAGAACTTCCTTCTACACTCTGCTACTGTTTGTTTCTGGTTTATTTCCTTTTGCACTTCAGTTTATGTTCCCAAGGCTTGAACTTTAAATGAATTGAATTAAAAATAAAAGTCTGGGGTCAAAATTGCAATAAGGTACATTTGGGTGGCTTCATCTTAGAGAGAATGCAGCAAGTGGTTGACACAAAGGTTAACAGCACGAACTGCCTGGGACTAACTCCTGGGCTCCTTGGGCACTAGCTGAGGCAAAACAGAAGCTCTCTAAGGCTCTGTCTCCTCATCTGTAAGATAATAACAAGGCTACCTTCTCAGCACAGAATCTGGCACAAAATAATGTTAATTGTTATTATCTACTCTGCCATAATAAGCATGCCAACCCTCTTAAAGTTCTCCACGGTGCAGCCCAAGACCACATAAGCCTCTGGGCAGCTACTTTGTGGGTTGCAGCCATCGAACAGCCAAATAAGGATGAATAACTCCTTCAGGAAAAGAAGCCAGGAGTTCAGCTCAGTTTGAAACTGTATTTTAGATGTAGCCTGATAGATAATAAGAGGCCTGGCGACGGGATAATGGCTAACCTGGGCTAAGCACTTGCGCTCTGTCACTCTCTTTGAAGGATTTTATAAGCATCTCCTCCAAGCATGTTCACAATAGTCCCAGAAGGTGAGTGTTATTATTACCATCCCCTTTTTCTCAGATGAGAAAACCAAGTGCAAAGTATTTAAGTGGCTTGCTCTATGTCACACTCCTATTAACAAGATAGCACAGGCCTCTCCTGACTCGGGGTATCTGCTTTTAAACACTGTGCTAAGTTACAATGTCAGAAAGTGATAAAAAGAAAAATGAAGAGACCATAAACCAATTTCTTTTGAGCACCTTCTAGACAGCAAGACATTTGTTCTGCATGTTGCCAACATATAGTAGGACATTTACTCTCTGAAGCAAGCCTGAGATGTACACATCGTTGGTCACATTTGTAGGTGTTAAATCAGAGGTATTGCATATGCAAGGTCATACAATTGTGACTGCTAGAGCCGAAAATCCAGAGTCCCCAAGATGTCTCCAGATTCCAAGTCCCAAGCTTTTGCTTCAAGAATTCAGTTGAGAATTCCAAACATGGATGAGTCATCCAAAACGTTTACTTCCCATGTATTTCACCTTGTCCTAGGAGACCTGGCTCTGAAGAAAGACATCTAGGAGTAATCAAAGATCGGGGAAATCACCGAGTTTTGCAATTTTTTTCACCTCTGTGATCTAAAGTATGAGATTGTGGTTACCCAAGAGTCTAGAAAAGACTTTCAGTTTTTGCACAGACTTGATCTGAGTTTAATAAGAATTAAGGTTGCTTCCTGCTTGTGGTTTTGAATCAAACTACTGAGTTCATCAGAAAGAAACATTAAAGAAAGAGGAGGAAGACCAGTTTGAAGCAAAATGACTAATCGTGGACCTTTTCTTTTGCAAGCACAGCGTCTATAATGGATTAGCATTTACTTACAGCAATTTCAGATCTTGGAAATTTTTTTAAATGGCTATTTCATCACATATAATACATTGGCTCTTAGGATTGTAGGATTTAACTCTCTGCTATGTTTTAGTAACTACATAATGACTTAAGCTACTTTTATTATCTATTTTTAAAAGTCTTACACTGGGCCCGGCAGGATGGCTCAGTGGTCTAAAACGCCTGCTTGGGAAAACTTGGGCGGCTTCAGGGACCACGGTTTGATCCCCGGCACCGCATGCTGCACCAGCCCTGCCCTCGGGGTGGGCTGAGCCGGCCATAAAAATGAGTGAGAGCCAGGCATGGTGGCTTACACTCGGGAGGCTGAGGCAGGAGGATTGGTGCGAGTTCAAGACCAGCCTGGGCTACAAAAGTGAGCTCAAGGCCAGTCTCAACTGCATAGCAAGACCCTGTCTCAAAAAGACAAAAAAAAAAAAAAAAAAAAAAAAAAAAAAAAAAAAAAAAAAAAAAAAAAAAAAAAAAAAAAAAAAAAAAAAAAAAAAAAAAAGAGTGAATAAACAAAGGTTGTGAAACAAGAAAAAAAATTTGTTTAAAAAGTCTTACATTAGTAATATATGTTCATTGTAGAAAAATTATGAACACACATAAGCACAATGACAAAAAATAAATCAAGCAATAACTCTACCACCCAGAAAAACCAATGCTCATGTTTTGTTGTACCTCTTCCCTATATTATATACCTGTATGTCATTTTAAACAAACAGGATTTATAAGTTCTATATTAAGTTAATCACAAATGGCCTTTGTATCATTAAATATGCATTTCCCTATTGTTTTAGTAGCTGTATAATATTCTCATACTGTAAATCCTTAGCCATTTTCCTATTGTTGCATATTCAAGCTGTATTTAACTTTTCCTACATAAAAAATGATGTTATGAAGAACATACTTGGGTACCTGTCTGTTATGACAGTATTAATTTCTAGAAGTGGTATTCCAGGATAAAGAGACATTATTACAAGGGCCAACCAAATAGTTCAGCGGATGAAAGCACCTGCAAGCAGGCACAGAGGCCTGGGGCCCGATCCCCAGGCCTGCAGTGCTGGCCCTGCCCCCGGGACATGGTGAGATGCAACTGATACTGGGGATGGAGTTGCAAAGCTGTACTCCCAGCTCTGGAGAGGCTATAAACAGGTGGATCTCTATGAGTTTGATCTGTGTAGTGAGACCCTGAACACCCTATAGGCCCTTCCCTAAAATATACACACACAAAAGAGACATTATTTCCATAGCATTGCTGTGTATTCAAATATTAAACTATTTTTTTAAGAATTTAGGACAGGGGCTACAGAGTATACAGGGTCTCGCTATGTACACTGGACTCATAGACAATTCTCCTGTGTTCAGCCTCCCAAGAGCTAGAATTATAGGCATGCTCCACCATACCCAGTCTCAATCACACCCAGTCTCAGTCACAATCTCAGCATGCCCCAGGGGCATGACCAGCACAGCACACCGGGGATCAACCCCTGGCCACTGTGCTCTGCCAAAGCAGGCACCTTAGTCTGCTGAGCTATCTGGCCGGCCCTGAATTTTTAAACTTTTAAATAGCTGTAAACTTTCAAGAGGTTCCAAGAATGGCACAGAGAAGTCCCTTGGTCCCCTTCACCCACCTTTTCCTAACAGTGGCATCTTATATAACGAGAACATGTTATAGAAAAAAATAAAGAGAAAACTGACATCAGCATAATACAATTAACTACAATTCAGATTTTAGTCAGGTTTTTACCAGCTGAGTTATTGTGCAGTGTTGGCATAATGGTGAAATGCATTTTTAACCACTGCCCATTCACAAGGCTGCCTTTAGAACTACCTTCTAATCTTCCATGGAGGGAAGAATGCAAAGGGACTCTCTGTTCTCTCTTACTGAAAAGACTCTCACTAGACACAAAGATGGTAGGTAAGGCACTGCTTATACCACAGAAAGTGGGTAGATTTCTGTTCTCTTGCTTGTTTACACTCATCTGAGTTCCTCTGTGATACACTAGCGTTTCCAAAACCTGCAGGACCTACAGGAAATTTAATAACTTTGAGTCTCACAGTTAGAAAGTTTTTCTTTTTGTCCTACACTCCTCGGATTATATGGTGAAGAATACCTTAGTTTAGAGGCAGTACTTAATGCTTCTGTAACACTTCCTAGTTTTTTTTTAAATTGCTCAGGTCTCAAGTTTAAATCTAAGCAAGCAATAGAATTCAACTGGAATTTAATGCTATATTATTGCTTTAATTAAATGTGCATTTATGCTCATCCTCAAATTGCATAAAATAAAAGCAGTTTCCCATTTACAGAAGTATATTTTTAAAGTTTCCTTTTAACATAAGTTATTTCAACTTAAAAAGTTATTTGACTTCTTTAACATGTGCATGACTATGGCAAAAGGCACACAAGGGGTTACAAAGGACTAAGGTTAGCTATACACTGTGTTTGGACATTTAGGTCAACAAGGTATACAGAACTGACCAACCTCATCTACTGGCATGTTCTTCCTCGCATTTAGTTTGGGTTTGAGTGGGAGCTCTCCAGCTTTTTGTTTTTTTATGAGATCTGTTAATAAAAACAAAAAAAGAAGAGCTCTCTAGCTATTAAACACTTATTGCATAGGGGCTGGTGAGATAGCTCAGCAGTCTAAAATGCCTGCTTAGGCAAGCTTAGGCAACTGCAGGGACCGTGGTTGGAACCCTGGCACCACATGCTGGGCCAGCCCTGCCCCCAGGGCAGGCTGAGCTGAGCTGGCCATAACATAAATAAATAAAGTTCAAAAAGAAAAAAAAGTTTATTGCATAGATCATCTCAATTCCCAGAAAAAAAAAAAAAAATCCAGTGAAGTCCTATTATAAGCCTCCCTATTCACATCCAAGGATCCAAGGAATGCAGTCATTTGCCCAGCTACCTAGTAGCTGGTGGGGCTGAAACTCACACCAGACCTGCTGGGCTCCAAAGCTATGCTCCTAATTGCTGGTTTGAACTGTTTTTCATGAAACTTAAAGACAATAATTCCTCTCTAAAGATTTAGAATGGCTCTTTATTTTGGGTCCCTTTACCACAGATCTAGTGATTGTGTGGGAATCCTCTAAAGTACCCTCCTCACCTGCACATACCCCCCTGATCGCAGAGGAAATCTATTTGAGGGCTGCTTCCTCTGTAGAAAGACAGCATGTCTAATAACCAAACCCTGCCATTCTGCCTTCTTTCACATTTCCATTGTTGGAGAGGCGCCCACCTTCCTCTTATTACTCCTTTCTTCCAATACTCCCAAAGGTTTCCCAATATCACAAGGATAAATTCAATACCATGGAAACAGACCACCTCACTTTCATTAAATATTTAAAATATGAGGGCTTGGGAGATAGCTCAATAGAATAAGTGCTTGCCTGGCAAGCGCTAGGACCTGAGTTCAATCCCCAGTCCTGAAAAAAAAAATCAAAATATATATCCAAAGAGAACCAAGAAGTATGAACAAGTTGTTATGGCTTGTATCTAGAGGTCCCTAAAAGGCTTGTGTGGTCATAGATGGGGATTTTGGGGGACAGCTGGATCTACAGTACATACTGCTGGCTTCAAGGATGTGATGCTGGGATTAATTCATGGTGCAATGCTAGGATTAAAGATGTAAGCCTGAGCACGACATGAGGACCAGAGAGCTCTGTGGTGGCGGCTTGCTGCTTACAGCTCCCTTGCTGTGCCCACCATGAACTATTTCTCCTAGCAATGCCCCTCTATCTTGCCACCCTGCCTTGGAGCCAGCCGAGTATAGACTGAAATTCATACAAACTGTGAACTAAATAATCCTTTCCTCCCTTCACTTTGGGTATTGGGCATTTTGTCTCAGCAATAAGAAAAGTAGCTAAGACACAAGGCCTCTACTGAGAGTGCTTGAGAGATGAGAGTAACTTCATGACCCTGCACCTCTACCACTTTAGCTTTCCTACCACTTGGAGGCATTTGAGGGCTTTAGGATAGGCTCATAGATGACTAACTGGGTGGCAGGGGTCCCTGAGAGTACCAAAGTGCAAAGACCAAAGAAAAATACCACGTTTTTATAACAGCACACCTCAATTCCCCAAAATAGTAATTTTTTTTTTTTTTTTTGGAACTGGCAATTGAACTCATGTCTACTGAGCTATCTCCCCAGTCCCCAAAATAGTAAATTTGATTGACAAAACTTATCACATACTTGTGACTTAATTTTGAATTCAAGTACCTTAGACAAGGTACTCTCCTTGTCTAAGGAAAGGGTAGTTCCTTCGGAATTAATTTATTAAAGAACAGGCATTAGGCTCAGGGGAACAAAAGAATGAGAAAGAACTGATAAAAGGTTGAATTATCATGTCTGTCATCCAACAGACAAATGGTGTTCATCTTGCAGGACATCCTGAGAGCCTATAAAATTTCATGACCAGTCAACTGGGCATGAGGTCACACATCTATAATCCCAGCATTTGGGAGGCTAAGGCAGAATGACTGCCATGAGTCCAAGGACAGCCTGGGCTATGTTACAAAACCTTGCCTCAAAAAATAATAAGTTTCATAACCAGCATGGATCCATACATTACCCATCAACCAAATCATGATCCACATTACTGGATAACTCAACTTGAAATAAAGAACAAGTTCCCAAAGTTTACCTAGGTGTCAACATCAGAGGAGCTAGAGCAGGAGACAAGAGATGTATGGCAGGGGCTTGTGGAGACACTGCCAGGTGGCATCTCCCCAAATCTATGAAACATTTTAGAATAAGAGGAGGGACTGAAAATATTCAAAGTGGTACCACAGGTATGTCTGATATGAAACTATTCTCAATAGTTTGATATACATCTGCTCAAACAGATTTTTGCAAACCTAAGTTACTCAGTCTTCCATTCATAAGCTCATCCTACTGGCATTTATTAAGTATCAACTCCATACCACTTATTATGTGAAATATGAGAACATAACAATAAAAAGACATGTAAGTGCCAGGCTGTCTTATAGCCTAGTTGAGAGAGCTGGGCATTACATAAATCATTATACGACAAGTCCTGAATCACAATTATGATAACTGTTATGGAGAAGGGTAGGACGACAAAGCTTCTCCTCATAAAAATTAAGGAAGACTTCCCTGAGAGAAAGAGAGACATTTCAGCTCAAATTTGCAAGCAGGAAGGTGAAAGCCACAAAGTAAGAGTGTAAGTAGGGACAGAGGAACAGAGGAAGGTAGCAGAAAAACTTCAGTTTTCCTAGGAGTGAAAAGAACAAGCCAGTGGTCTGCAGTGCACTGAGTGAGGGGAAGATGTGGATCCAGAGAAGCCAGGTCACAGAGGGTCAAGAAGGTCCAGAAAGAATTTGGATTTTATCCTAAGGTCAACGGAAACCTACTGAAGTGCTTCGAACAGAGGCACAACATAAGGATTGCTGAATTTTTACAACATGATTAAGATGTGAACAAAGCACAGAGACACACATCTGTCATCCCAGAACTTTGAGAGGATTGCAAGTTTGACCCCAGCTTCAGCAACTGAGCAAGACCTTATCTCAAACAATGAAAAGGAGCTGGGGATGTATCTCAGTGCAAAGGCCTTGAATTCATTCCCTAGTACCACAAAAGTAAGTTAGTATGTAAACACAAGCAGCAGAAACCCATAACTATTACAGAAGTATTAGAAGCTCCGCCTATAATCACTGCCTAACTTTGCAAATGTAAACAAGAATGTAGATGAGGCAGATACAGCACAGGGGCCTACAGTCTGGCAAGGCACTCAGAGTTCAGCTTTCATTCTGCTCTTACGGACTTGGTGTATATGTGATTGGGTGCCAGCGTAGCACTTAAGCTGGGAGGAAATCCTCATTGAAAACTCTCCCTTCTTCCAAAGCTTCCAAAACAAGTATTTCCTCAGGACTAGCCTCAGATATCAGCAGCGTCAGCACACCTACAGGTGTGATTCCAGAGATGCTGAATGACTCCTCCCCCACATGTGCCTTAAATCCTTGAATCCCAGTGTCCACGTATTCTAGGAAATAGTAAACTACTGGATTTGTCCTGCCTCCTGGGACTGCGCTGATTTGATTGTGTTTCCTCAGAGATGAGAAGCAGTGAAACTGTTTTCTATTTGTATTTGTGTTTGTGTTTTCTTTTTTGGCCAAACAGGGGCAAACAGGCCATCCCAGCCTTACCCTGACCTCACAGCAGCACTTCTGCCCAGCTTCCCATGTTTTGGGATTACAGGGGTGCGCTATCATTCCTGGGGGACTGAAGCTTTTTGAAGCCAGTGCCTGTATATAGACTGGATAGATGTTAAAAAATGAAAGGCAGAGGAGCCCAGCCTCTTCGTTTCCACTTCAGGGTTTTGTATTGGGTTGAATCTAGGTTGTATGTGATGGACTTGCGTATAATTGGACTTACATGCAGGGACTTTTACTGTAAAGTTAATACAAATGTACTTATGGCGTGTATAGGACTTTACAACATGAAAATCAGACATGGTAAGGGACACAGGTCCTAGAATTAGAAAAGCCTAGGTTCATATCGTAAACCTGGGGACCCTGAGATCATTTGCTTATCTATCCCTGGCATGCAGCAAGGGCTGCACAAATGAATGTTACCATCATTGAGATTAGAGTGTCAACGCAAGCAGGTAGGTGCCTATGTGACCATATCAGGAAGACAGGGTGTATTTGAAAACAATCAAGGATAAGGCAAGGAGGGTTAGGTAGGAGCCAAATATATTATATGTATCAAAACTGCACCCCAACAAACAGGGGCAAGGCAAAGTATGTTATACGGATATACTGTTCTCTCAGATGAAACCCATTCATTTGCATAAATAATAAAGGGTGGGGGAGGGAGAAGGGAGTGTATTTCTAGTCCCTACGCAGAAGCTCCAACCCTGGAGTAGACCCTGGTCAATGGCAGAACTGCAGGGCATTTCACAGAGCAGAGATTTACTAAGATTCTCTGAGCAAACCAGTGGCCCAGGTTTACTAAGAGAAAGACAGAGTAAAGGGACAGCAGAGAGCCTCAGTCCACCAGGGACCTCCCGATGAACAGAGCATTATGACAGAATTTAACTGAAGGGGACAGGAAAGAAGAACTCGACATGACGTTGAAATTCCATGGGTAGAGAGAAAGAGTTAAGAGTGGCTCCTGAAATTAACTTGCACAAAAATGAGGGCTCAGTGCTGAGAAGATAGGTAATTCCACCTCCTTCTGAAATTTTCCTTGTTTTGAGTTTCATGCCCGTCTAATTTTTCAATACTGACATGGAAGAACTTTAAAAACATCAGTCTTTTCAGATTCCCTATTAAGATTTATTCATGGAGCTCTAAGTGCTGTCCACACACTCAAGCAGTATCACCCTTAGGGTGGGATGGAAAACAACATTTAAAAAATAATAATAGCGTCCAGGTTATAGTTTTGGTTCTGTCCCCAACTGACAGGGCAACCTCAAAGAATCTCTTGATCTTTCTAAGTACAGAAGCCTGATCTGCAAAGAGAAGATTCATTGGTCAATCTGGTCAATCTCTTGACTTCTTGCCACACAAGATGAGAGATAGGCTGGGCCTGGTGGTGCATGCCTGTAATGCCAGCATTTGGGAGGTAGAGGATCCCCTGGTAATTAAAGACCAGCCTGAGCTATACAGTGAGTTTAAAGTTAACCTGAACTATACAGACCCAGTCTTAAAAAAAAAAATAAAAATAAAAATAAGATGAGGTTTAGCTCCTTTAAGCAGGCTCTTCTCATCTTCGGTCTGTCACTCTAATGGCACAGTAGTTAAGAGCACAAACCTCTGGCTTTCTTCTGTGTTTCCTGGGGTGAGCAAATTGCCTGGTCTATGTCTGTTGTTTCAGCTGTATGGTGAAGGTAGAGAAGCAGGTTAACACAGGTATATGTAGAACAATGCTCAGTACAGATAAGGGTTACCTGGTGTTACTTACTTGCTCAGCTGGACACCTTCATAATCAATCAATATACTCTCAATAAATTTTAAAAAATGGGGATATGAAATGGCTAATGTGGGTATCAGGCAAGAGAAGAGTGAGGGCTATAACTTTTCCCTTAAAAAAAGAAAGAAAGATCCAAGGCTGAGGCAGAAGGATCACTGCAACTTTGAGACCAGCCTGGGCTACAAAGTGAGCTCGAGGCCAACCTGAACTGCATAGCGAGACCTTGTCTCCAAAAGACAAAATCTGATACAAAATAAGGAAAGAAAGAGGAAAACTACTCCTTGCTTTGATTTTTCCAGTATGTGCATGCATGTAATACTTTTTTTCTTTCCAAAGAGATTGAGTCTAAAAGTCACCACAGCTCTCTCTTCCTATTTCTAAATTCAAGGACTGACTATGGTTCGAAGGTGCAGCGTTTCCTAAGTGGCTGGTTTAGCCTTAAAAACATTTAAAATAAACACAGTCCCTTTGGTGTGTTTATAACTGGGCAGGCTTCATCTTCCTAGGAGGAAAATGGAGAAAATGAAAATACAAACTTTGTAACTTCTTAGCCTTAGGGGCCGATGGACACGTTGCCTCTGACAACCTTATCCGGACACCTGATTCACACAGGAACGCTGAGCAGGAGAGAGTGAGCTCAAGGAGCCGGCAGTGAAGGCGTTAACAGGGCTGGGTAAGGCGATCCCTTCAAGAGTGGCACTCTGCTTCCTTAAAGTTTTGAAGGCAGTGGAGGCGGCAGCACGGGAAAGGAAGCCAGCTGGAGGAGCGCGCCCTGCCGAGCCCACCACCCAGCAGAGCTGAGCCGAGAGGGCTCGCAGGGGTTACAGGTACAAGGTCAGTAGCCCCGCGCCGCCCCAGCCTGCTGGCGCTGACGTCTCTGCAGAGGGCGAGGTGCCATCTCTCATACCCGCGTGTGCCCCTGCTCTGCTTGCTCAGGGCTCACTGGCTCTCCTGCCAAACCTCCCTCCTGCCTCCTCGGGTCACACAAGCGCTGGCACCCGTGAGGAACCAAGTGACTTCTTCCCAGGAGACTTTTCTAAGTGGCGACTGGGCTTCAGACACTCGAAAGGAAACTTTCTCAAACCAGGACTGATTCCAGACCACACACACTCCCTACCTGACAAGCTGCTTCTGCTCGCTCTTTAGGTTGTGGCCGCGGTTCCTATCAGCTTCAGTGAAACTGGGAGCCCGTGAAAGCAACTAAACAGGCTGCACGACTTTACCTTGTGGGAGGAAGACTGTCTGAGGCTAAGATAATCATGAGGGGAGAGAGAGAGAGAGAGAGAGAGAGAGAGAGAGAGAGAGAGAGAGAGAGAGAGAGAGAGAGAGAGAGAGAGAGAGAGAGAGAGAGAGAGAGAGAGAGAGAGAGAGA
>PVJA010000846.1:95738-134927 GCA_004027025.1 Myocastor coypus | reverse complement strand
GGCCCTCCCCAGGCAGGGCTGAAAGGGACCCTTCCAGCTGGTGGGCAAGAGTGCAGGCACTGCCACAGACCAGTTTTGTCAGCCTGCTCTGCCTTCCAGGGGGAGGCCCTGCTGAATGTTTGCTCTGATCCTCACTGCAGGCAGGAGTTGAGTCTTATACCTGCTAGCTCTGAATCAGAATGAGTCATTTGAAACTTGGGTTCCGGAACAAAGTACTTACAAACTGCCTTCTGAGACACTGCCTCCATGTAGGTGGGATATACCTCTCAGAGCAGTCACATTTTTTTTCTTTCCCTTTTTCTCTTTCAAACAGGCAGGATTCTCTCCAGAGGCTGGCTCTGGCCCTTGGCTCAGCTGCCCCTACAATGTGGAGTCCACTGCTCCAGGTCTGGACAAGAGCTTTAAAATAAAATGGATGATCTGACGTTACTTGATCTTCTGGAGTGCCCTGTGTGCTTCGAAAAGCTTGATGTCACAGCCAAAGTCCTCCCTTGCCAGCATACCTTCTGCAAGCCATGTCTTCAGAGGATTTTCAAGGCCCACAAGGAGCTGAGGTGCCCTGAATGCAGGACCCTGGTGTTTTGCAGCATCGAGGCCCTGCCAGCCAACCTGCTGCTGGTGCGTCTCCTGGATGGTGTACGTTCAGGACAGAGCTCCGGGAGAGGAGGCTCCTTCCGCAGGCCTGGGGTGCTGACCTCACAGGACAGCAGGAAGAGCAGGACCAGCCCCAGAAGTGTGCAGGTCAGCCCTTTCCGGCTGATGCCCAACATGAGAATCCACATGGATGGGGTAAGAAAGAGCTTACTTGTTGCTACCATGTCCACTGGGCTGTGGGCATGGGAGCTAGGGTGGTCTTCCTTGAGTTAGTTGCATTTAGAGTGCCTCCAATGAGTCCCCAGAGCCAGGTGTCTGTGAGCAGTAGTCACAGCACTGAAATACATCAGAAGCCTGAGTCCATGTGATCTGCCTGACTTTTCCTTAAAACTTCTAAAGCCTTGCAGGTTCTCCTTACTTCTTGTCCAGAAAAGTCTTTTAGATTAGGGTTTTGATCGTTGACTCCTGTTTCTCTGAAGCCAAGCCAGTATGCAGGAAACGCCCAGGGTGTGAGATTAAAGAAAACAAATCCAACTACTGGTTGCTTTTCAGATCTCTGAGAAGTTTCAAACTGTGAAGGACTGTTTGAGTTTTACCCCAATCTGTCTGTTTATCCCGAGTCATAAAGTAGTATTATGGCAACACTCATTTATAATCTGTTCCAAAATGCAGCAAGAGGGAAGCGTCTGTGTGGGTGGACTGATGGATAGCCGAGGATGGTCCATGAAATACTATACATGTGTGTAAGAGACCTGAACATGAATCTCACTTTGTAAGGTAAATAAAATATACATCAGAGGTTGCAGCTAGAACACAAACAGACCTGGTCTAGCCCCTTGTACCGGTACTAGTCATGTGTTTCGTGCTTGGGTAGTACAAATCTGGCCTTGCAAGCATGTCAGGAGGACTCAGTCCAACTTGGTGGTGAGGCTAACATGCAATGCGTCTCAGCAGCACATCTCAAGAGAAAGATGTGGTCCCTGTGGGTCCAGCAGGATGATCTGTGCTATCAGCTCTAGAGTTAGTTCACCAAGGGGGACAAGGAAGGCTATGACTTGGATTGTGAACATAGCTAGAAAATCAGAGCTGCATTGTTTCAAGTCTTGCCTGCAGCAAGCTCCAATACTGGCATCAGGGTTCCGCAGCCCTACCCAGAAGAGGAAGCACTGGATGGGTCTGCACAGACAGGATCTCAGCTAGGAAGAGGCTTGCTCAATGCGTCTGACGCAAGCTCCTCAAGCTTTCCCTCTGAGAGTTCAGCTCTGCTTGGTTTCACTGAACCTTAAAGGCACCCATGTGGTAGGGATGGGCGTACACTTTCAAAACTGAGAGCGGGAAGAGAGAAGGTGGTGTGGTTTCTTCACCTCAAAATTTTTTTTTATTGCTATTGTGCTTGTGCGTGAGAACTCATTCCAGAAACGGGCTTGGCACTTCTTACATCTCTCCAATAGCTTGGGCCTAGTCATCAATCGGATACACACAGGCCTGCTGAGGCAGAGTGGGGGTGGGGAACAGGTTTTTCTCAACTGTGCCTTGTCTGTAAAGAAAAGGGCTCTATCCCCAAGTCAGTAAATCCCGTTTGAATTGCTAAGACTGGACAAACCCTCCCTGCATAGTCTGGCTTGCCTTTCAGAAGGGAATCATCCCTGACCATGGGAGGTGAGCCTTTTGTCAGTTTCACAGACTTTTCTTAGTTTTTCTGCTGTGGCTGTTTGATTAAGAAAAGATAGAAAACTGAGGAATGGATTTTTAAAAAGATATGGTATTTTTATACAATGGAGTATTATTTGGCAACAACAAAAAAGATAAACTCAAAGCTTTTGCAGATAAATGGATGCAACTAGAGATTATATTAGTAAGTGAAATAAATCAGATCCACATGTGCAAACATTGTCTCACAAGTGCGAGAACTTGAAACAGTAAATAAAATTTAAAAGGTATAAGAGATACCGTGGAAGGGAAAGAATCTGTTCAGTGGAAGGGAAAACTAGGATGAGGACAAGGGCAAAAGAAAGAAGGGAAAAAGGTGTATTTGGGCATACAGGCAGAATAGCGTGGATAACTGTACTGCTAATTTCTGCTGGTCTTTTGAAAGGAGCGGTTAATGCTTAAATTTCTTTCTTTTTATTATTTTTTAAATTTCTCATAAATTTTTGTTATTGTTGTGTTCTGTTTTTTGCTTAAACCAATCTTGCACTTTTTAGATCTGGTAACCTAAACAGCTAATTTGAAAATACCATCATGCAGTGCAGCAACCATTGCTGAATTCCAATTATTTTGTTTAGTGAATTTTTGTGTCGTTTCTATGCTCTTCTTTTCCTATTACCATCTTATGTTCTTTTTTAAAAAAAGATAAAAGAAAGAAAATAAAAAGTAGCAAGTTTTGGAGCCACAGCAGACTTAGAGGGCCCTCGTGGAGTAGGAGGTTGAGGTGAGAACTGCTGGTATATAGGAGAAAGCTGTAAGATACTGAGTGTCTTTAGAACTCTTCTGCAGGGGCTCAGAACATCAGGCTGAGGGCCAGCGACACATGTGTACCCATCCCCGAAGCTGTTCTGACCCAAGGCCTGTCATGAGGCTGAAACATGGGACCTGCTTTCAGGCAGGGCCTGCATTAGTAAAGACGCTCTGCAAAAAGGTGGAGCTGGCCCTGAGCCCTACCACCTCTTGTCCCTGAGCTGTCTTTCCTAGAAGGGCTCCCCTTTTCCCTTTGCCTCTCTCAACAGGGAGATGAGCACATCCACCCTTAGATGGAAACAAAGCATCATCCTGCAATGTGTTTCTCCTGCTAAAAGTGCAGCTATGGTTCCTGTAAGTGTGGAAACATCCATGCACCCCTCACCTACAAGAACTGAGAATGCACTAGAGACTACATTCTGTTCCAAGAGTCAGGGGAGTGGACCCGCAACCTCAGTCAACCTCCCAAATTACTCGCCTCGCCCTTCCTGCTTCAGTTTATCTAGGGTAGCCAATAGCTAGGAATACTTGCCACTCACCTGGCTCCAGGATACTGTGGAAATTATCTTTGCAACGTGCTATATCGCCTTAGAAAACACCTGCCAGGTACATGCAAAGCATCATTGTTATCACTAATTTAAAGTTACCTTATGACTTTGGGCAAGCCACTTAAGGTTGCTGGGTCTCCATTTAAACTTCTGTAAAATGGGAAAATGTACTGCAAAAACAGAAGGTCACCTTGAGGCATAACTAATTAGTGTTTGCAAGACACTTGGAGAGTCTCAGATGAAAGGCACTTGGAAGATTGCTATCATAGTAAACATTATTTTACCTGTTTATTGTGCCCTGCCATGCATGAGGCATTGTACAAAAGGAGCTATAGCCCTAGAGTGTGATAGGTTTTATTACTAAACTTGAGCCTATAATGAGGCCAGGCCAGAATAATACTAAGTACAAAGTACTCCCCTAAAAGGGCATAAATAACCTGCTGCTACAAGGTACCATTTTATAAAGCACCTGTTTCAGAGCACTTGCTGATAATGTGACACTCTAAAACAGTTCATTTAGCTTCCTGTCCATGGACATTTTGAGCCCAAATTCTGTTCTCTTTACCTAGGCTCATCTGAAAAACAAGCTCATCAAGATCTTTTGTTGGCTCAACGAGGTCGGGTGCATCTTGCACCAGTCAGTATGCTAGGGTGGAACCAATAGTCACACCTCCCAGGCCAACCCAAGAGAAAGAAAAATTAGCCCATTGTACCTACATGTCTAAATCCCTCCCAAGCAGATTGTGTAAAAACAAAGCTTGAGAAATGGCTGCAGGTTTTTACATCATGCAATTATTTCAAGCCAGCAAGTAAGATCAACTGACTAGAGGGCCTCTCGTACTACAAATCCCACTGGCTCTTATTCCTCTCCATGAAGTAGTGAAGCCAAAGGAGCTGTGCAAGGCTTCTGAAGAATTCTGAGTTCCTGAATCACTGATCTCTTTTCCTCTTCACTCTGTTACACATCAGTGATATCTCTGAATTGGGACAGTCAGCAAATTGGAGAAGCTAAAAATTTATAGGCTTAGGTTTGAGAAATATCAAAATTCAAAACCTCAGTCTGCCCTTTGATAGTTGTGTACTTTGGCTGAGTCACTTAAATTTCAGAGCACCCAATTCTCCATCTGCAAATGGAAGATAATGGTAGGACCTACCTCCAAGGGTTGTTGTGAGGAATAAATGAGGTGATTCATGTCAATTAGTTCTTCACTGGCTCATATTAAGCACTCAATAAATGTTAGATGGGGTTGTTACTGAAGTGACTCAACACTTTCTAAATTAAATGCCCTCTTTCACCCCCTTGCTAATCAGATGCCACCCTAGATGATCCTTCTTATCCTGGCTTCTTGTTTGTTTTGTTTCCCTTCAAATCACCTATCGCCATATTTCATATTTGTGGTTCTACCCAAGACATGCTTGATTTGCATGCTTGATTCACCTGACTTCTCGGATCCTTAGGAACTAGGAGTTGATTGTAGAATAAGACTCCCTAACCTCACTACCTCTTCCACTAACTTTTCTCTTGACTTACATTCTATTCCCCTCCACTGCATTGCCAGCACGGATCTTGTGGGGCTAGGCTTTATTCTTACATTGTTAAGCATCACAGCAGTCACATACACCAGTCTTACCACGTATCAGCAAGAACACACCTGCCCCTGCCAGCACACAGACCAGGTAGCCGTGTCCTAGAAACTTCTTCAGCAGGTGTTGCAAGCAATGGAGGAGAGAAATGAGGTCAAAAAGCACTTCAGGGAACTGAGGCTACATAGAAACTAGCAGGTGGTCCAGCCCCTTCCTGGGCTCAGATGTTGTATTCTGAGATAGACCTGTGATACAGGTGGTGGTTTTTGTTAATTTTACAGGGGAATTCAAATCATTGAAGGCTGCTGAAAACAGCAGGCAGGTGCCACCTGGGATAGCATGGACCATATGTGACAGGTGAAGGAAAGCAGACAGGTAAAGGCAGAGGTTGGGAAGTCAAGAGACTCAGATGATTCTCCAACAGTATACACACTTGCAAATGTTTTTAAAAACCGTATGGTCCCAAATTGCCACTGCTGCCAACCTCTCTCAATGCACCACTTTCCAGTTATAATCTTACTTTTATTGCTAACCGTAAATGATCAAGGATTTAGAGGCCAATGGGCCTGTACTAGGGCTTGGTTTCAATCACTGGTTGTCTGTGAGGCCTTGGGCAAGTCCCTGAACTTGTCCATGTTGGGGTCCCATATTTGTAAAATGAAGACAGAGCATAAGGCTACCGTGAGGCTCACTGAGAAGAACGCATATGGAGAGCTCAGTACCAACGCCTGGAACCTCATGAGCGCTTCTCAGTGCTCGTGATGGTTAACAACCAAATCATCACAGCAGAGGAGAAACTCGGCCAGCACTGGAGCTTCATGTGCACAGATACAAAATATTCAGAGGCTCCATTTTTTTTTTAATTAAGTAAAGGTGATTTAGGGAATTATCAGAATGGAAGAAGGTTCTTAAAAAGACAAAGTGATAGTGACAGAAAACATGCTAGCAGCTGCCAGAGGTTACAGGTTGCAGGGTAGGAGGATGTTAACTACACAGGAGCAGCATGAGGGAATTCCATGGGGCAAGGGCACTATTCTGCATCTTGACTGGTAGGAAATCAACGAAGCTCTACATGTACTGAAATTCATAGAAATATGCACCAAAAGAAGCCCCCTACCTTCATTTCTCCCACATAGTCAGTTCAAAGAAAAACCATACACAAAGAGAGAACTTGGTCCACTTTGCCAGCATCGTTGAGGCTTTGCTTCATTTACCACATGATAATTTTTTAAATAACAGTGAAAAGCAAGAGAGAACACTTGCACTCTTCTACTCTTGCCTTCATCAGCAACCCCCTCTTCTTTCTCTCATCTTGAAGCACTGAGAAAATGCAGTTTCAGGGAAGGACTTCTACATGAACGTGATCCCTTCAGGTGGGCTCCGCCCTGTTTCACTGAGCCCAGTATTCTAGTGACTTGCTTCAGTTTTCTCACTGGCTAAAGGTGGCTGGCACCACAGAGCACAACAGCTCTTTCCCGTGGGCTGACCTGAGCTCTGAGACAGGTGGGTGGGTGTGTGGCTCTCTCTGCTCCCTCTCAGTGAACAAGTCGTGCGCTGGGCATGGGCCACCTCAGGGATCAGCATGGATGCATCTGCACTGCTTCCCTTTCCCTCTGGCCTGCCCATGTGTCCCTTCACACTGGAGAGAGATTCTGCAGAGACGGAAACACCTGCTGAGCCCACAACTCACGAGGAGCCTCCCCAGCTGACCCATTCCTGGAGTCATTTCATGCATTTCGGTCCTGCTGAAAGCAGCTGAAATACAGCTCTACTCAACGTCTTCTCTCTTTCTTGCCCTTCTTTTACGCAAGCCAGCTTTCCACAAAGTGTAGCCTGTAACATTTTACGAAGCTGCAGGGTCAAATAAACCTGACACTAAAATAACAAACCTAAAAATTTCTCCTAAGAATATTACAGGACTTTCTTGAAATTTTTAGAGTGCTAATAAATTAGAAATCTCTAGGTAGAAAATGATAAGAAGCACTTCCCAAACTTCAATGACACTGGCAGCCCTCTCTCCTCTATTTTGTCAGCATCTTAATAAGAGTAACTGTCCATGGGACAATATGTTGAAAGCGCTGTCTTAGACTCAGTATACGCAGTCATAATGCAAAAGATATTTTTAGATTGCTCTGAAACTCACTATCACCATCCTCTACAGTATTTATCTAGTTCCTACCAATTTACAGCTATAGGCACTGCTATGGTAACGCACAGGGTAGAATATAGATTTCACTTTCCCCATCCTAAGTGTCCAACTCATACTAATCCAACTATTTGGCATGCACTGACACACAGGTGTATAGATACACACATTTTTTTTTTTTTTTTTTTTTGTGGGACCAGGGTTCAAACTCACGACCTTGCACTTGCCCAGCAGGCACTTGTGCCTCGGAGCTATCTCCCCAGCCCTAGATACACACATTTATATGTCAGAAACAGTGGCATTGATTGTAAGATATTATTCATTATAGATGCATTGTCTGTTGAGTTCTGGCTCTTAAGGGAACAACAATACCATGCTTACATGCTCCTTGGATGACACATTCATTTTTAGAAATGTCGAGATGGTAAAAAAAAAAAGCATCTTACTAAAGAGTACACATTACTTCATCCCTCTTATATAAAATTCTGGAAAGAAAATTACAAACTATAGTGATCTGGGAAGTCATGGAGATGGTTCATGTGATGGTATGTAGGTTTGTCGAAATCTATCAAACTATACAGTTAAAATGAACATCTTTTGTGATATAAATTATAACTTGTTAAGGTTAATTAAAACAATCAGCTTAGCCTGAAGATATCATGGTAGGGCTGGGGAGATAGCTTAGTGGTCTAAGTGTTTGCCTGGAAAGCACAAGGACCAGGTTTAATCCCCAGTACTATGTGCCATGCCAGCTCTGCCCTGTGTACACTGTGCTGTCCCCGCATCTGGGCATGGACCATGACAGGTGGATCACTGTGAGTCCAACTGCATAGTGAGACCTCGTACCAAATAAATTAATTAATTAAAAGGTTTTTTTTTTTTTTTTTTTTGGTCTTTTTGAGACAGGGTCTCACTATGCAGTTGAGGCTGGCCTTGAGCTCACTTTTGTAGCCCAGGCTGGTCTCGAACTCACACTGATCCTCCTGCCTCAGCCTCCCCAGTGCTGGGATTACAGGCATGTGCCACCACGCCCGGCTAAAAGGTTTTTTAAAAAAGAAAAAAAAAAACAGTCATGAGGAATGCTAGATGATGAGGTAATTAGTTGGAAGGAAGTCAGTCTTGGTCAGTCAATAAAAAGAAGTCTTCTTCAAAAAGTGGTTTTAAGGGGCTGGGGAGATAGCTCCGAGGCACAAGTGCCTTCATGGCAAGTGCAAGGTCGTGAGTTTGAACCCCGGTCCCGCAAAAAAAAAAAAAAAAAAAAAAAAAAAAAGTGGTTTTAAAGGTTGTCAAGGGCATACTCCAGGAACGAAAGGACGGGGTCTGCTTGGGGCATGATCATACTAGGAAAGGCAGATCAAGTCATGGAAATGCTGAATTAAAATAGAAGTGGGAGGAGAGGGAGAGGGAAGCAGATGCAGAAGAGATAGGGTGACTAGATACTTGCCTCCTTATCAGCGTGATTAGATACTACTGTGAAGATGCACGGCAGCTGCTCTCTGTAATGATGCCTCTCCATCGGCCACCATGCCAGCTGGCTATGTGCCAGCCTGTAGCCCGTCAGCTACTCAGTGAGTTCAGTGCAGCCAAGCAAGATATCTCTGCTCCGGGTGCATGGCTGAGCTTACTGGATAATGAAGAGCAGCCCCCATGTCACTAGCAGACTGATCCTCTCTTTCCTAACATGATGTTCAGGTTCTCTGATAACTCTGATGTACATGAAAGCCAGTCAGAGCACCCCCAGTGCATGGCAGGATGCAGACAAGGAAACACAAGGCCTATCATCTACAGTTTGAGTGTGTGTCAGTACGCAGGGTCACATGTTTCTCTGACCTTTTTTCCAGGCTCCAAGACAACTTGTCCCATCATTCTATATTCTGCTCCAAGTATCTATCCCAGAGCCTAACCTATATTAGGAACCCCAACTATGTTTTGGAGTAGAAGAATAGAAAACAAAAACATTCATGTCTCTGGTAGACTTCACAGAATGAAATAACTCTTCACCTACAGCTCAATTCATGAATTAAGCTGTTACAAAGCTATGTGGGGAATGATCAACACACTATGTTTGGCTCACAGCATGTGGTGACATGAATAACATTATTAAATATCTTTTTGGGTGATAAATGCCACTCTGAAACACACAGTGGGCCAGGTTCAAAATTACTGGGCTTGTGAATCACTAAACCAAAGAAGCTAGAAAATGCCAGTCTGTGTGGAGCAAGCCTCCGGAGTCATACACCACAAATTCTTCACGTGCTCTTTTGATCTTAAAAGAAACTCTTTATCATGAGCTAATTGGTAGTCACAGGGAGACCAGTGACAAAAAGAAAGGTGCTCTAAGGAATTTTCCCCTGAGTTGTGAACTAGGTTGGCCTGGCTTCTACCACACAGTGAAGCCACCAATGCAGGGAGGAAGCAACAGGGACGCAGCCGCTCTCGCTGCCACTGCCCTAACTGTATCACTTGTTTTTTGAACAATTACTTTTTGTGGTGAAAGATACATAGCATAAAAACTACCATTTTAGCCTTTTGTAAAGTGGGCTTCCAAGAAAACATATTTGTGTGTGTAACTTTGACCAATCTGACCAAAGGTCAGTCCTTGGATTTAGGTGGGCCTGGGTGAAGCCTTAGCTCTTCTACTTTCTAGCAGATTTCTCCTCTGTGAAATAGGAAAATACCACTGAGTTCCAAGGGTTGTGGGAAGGATGAAAGGAAAACGTGTTCATTTTGTATAGCGCTACACTATGGTGGCACTACATGATAGTACACACACTACAGTGTGTGCTACACAATAGTAGTAATCATCAAGCGATTAACAACAATCTCTACCTTCTTTCTTGCTTCTGTTTTTCCTGATTTCTCCCTCCTTGCCTAGGCAAGCAGAAAAAGACACTCCACTTGACTAGTGTGCTGGTTGTTCAGGTCTTGGGGTAGCAAATGGAGTGGAGGTATTACATAATTGTACAGTTCAGTGGCATTACATAATTCATGTTGTACAACTGTCACCACTACCCATTTCCAGAACTTCTTCATCCTCTCAAACTGAAATGCTAAACCCATTAAACAATGACTCCCTTTCTTCCCTTCCTCTAGCACAAGGTGTGTGCATGTGTATATGTATGTGGATATATGTATATTTTAATTATTTCTGAAAAAGAGAAATAGATGTTTAAGCACCATTTTAAAATTATGCATTCCAGTTTTCTAATGCATCTCATTAGACTCTCAGTGCTGGGGAGGCTGTGACAGGAGGATCACCACAAGTCCAAGCTGCATAGCAAGAAACTGTATCAAAACAAAACAAAAATAATAATATAACTGGACATGGTAGACATGATAATGTGACAAAGAAGCAAGGCTCTGTATTGGTGTGTGTTGTTTCTGGATAAGTCACTTAGTGATGCTGAGTGCAACTGCTACAGACTGGTAATAGTAATACCTTGCAGATTGTTGGGAAGATTTAATAGGATTACATCTAACATGCTTAACACAGGGCCTGGCACCTTCTAAGCCTCTGGAAAGGTCGGCTATCTGCTGTACTCATCTGGGTAGGTTTATCTTACAAACTGCTACTTCCCTATGCCGTTCCCACCCGGAAGCCAGCCCCACAGCGCTGACTGCACTCCTTTCTCAGATCTCACAATAGCCTTCCTTCTCTTGGGCAGTCAGGTCAGCCTGAGGCTCCCCATCAGGTCGCAGTGCTCCCCTCCAGCTTGCACCGTGCATGTCGGGCTGCACAGCTCTGTGTGCCCATGGCTTTCCCTCCTGGATCACAAGCACCATGGATAACGAAGTCTCTTATCCTTCCCCACACCTAGCACAGCGCCTGAAATGCAACCAGCACTCGTTACAAATTTAATTATGGAGTGCCTGGCATTTGCCTTATAGCAGGAGACTGCACAGAGTCACCAGCCTGAAGGAAGAGGCTGGAAGAAGAGAAAAGTCATTTTTGTCTGTGGGATCCCTCTTAGCCCCTGTCTGGGTGGCAAGAGAGCTTCTTGACTTAAGGCCAGGAGTGTTAGGAACAACACACAGGTGCTCACAGGGATTCAGAGATAATTGAGAGGTTAAAAGTCAAATCAGAATAGAGCTATACTGGGCCCGGCAGGATGGCTCAGTGGTCTAAAGCGCCTGCTTAGGAAAGCTTGGGCAGCTGCAGGGACCACGGTTCCATCCCCAGCACCACATGCTGCGCCAGCTCTGCCCTCAGGGCAGGCTGAGCCGGCCATAAAAGTAAATAAATAAATAAATAAACAAACAAACAAAAGTTCTGAAACAAGAAAAATAATAATAATAAAAATAAAATAATTCAAAAAAATGTTAAAAAAAAAAAAAAGAATGGAGCTTATACTGCAAAAATTACCCAATTCTTTAGCCTGCTGAAGCCTTCTGGATAGGTTGCCCTGGTTCTTGCAGAATGAAGAATTGTATCAGTGTACACATGAAAGTATTTTAATTGGTTTCCAAGGCAATGTGGCAGCATCACTGGGCACAGAGCAGGAATAGAATACTGTAGTGCTATGCTCAGTTGGAGTGTTTATCTGTAATTTTAACAAGCTGCCTAGATATGAGAAAGGCAAGGTGATAATAAATCTTATTTAGGAATTTTGTTTAATAAACAAGAACGGCAGAGAAATGGAGAGGCACTTTTTGGAAGAGCAAGAGTGGTAGTCTTTCAGATTGCAAGTATCTCTTTGGAAGGGAAGAGAATTCCTCTGGGAAAGAGAAATCCAAGTAGACCGGCTGTGGGCTTAAAGCAAGGAGCAGCAGGATGCTAGAGAGTCGCTCAGGAGAGCAGCACTCTCTTCCACTTGAGAAAGTAAAGGAAATCCAGGCTGCAGAAGCCTACCCTTTAAGGAGGCAGGAGGGAAGATATCCATCTCATCCCTTAACATTTTTTGTTTTAGAAAGGAAAGGGGTTCGCAATTAGCACTTTTCTTTTTATTGGCTTATTTTTGTTTCCTGGTGGCTTTGAAAGACTAGTACATTTTTTACAATCATCAATCTTTGCAGTTGAGACAGACTTTTGGCTTTTCAAGCTTCCTCCACTCTATTTGCTACCCCAAGACCTGAGCAACCAGCACACTAGTCAAGTGGAGTGTCTTTTTCTGCTTGCCTAGGCAAGGAGGGAGAAATCAGGAAAAACAGAAGCAAGAAAGAAGGTAGAAATTGCTGTTAATCGCTTGACGATTACTACTATTGTGTAGCACACACTGTAGTGTGTGTACTATCATGTAGTGCCGCCATAGTGTAGCGCTATACAAAATGAACACGTTTTCCTTTCATCCTTCCCACAACCCTTGGAACTCAGTGGTATTTTCCTATTTCACAGAGGAGAAATCTGCTAGAAAGTAGAAGAGCTAAGGCTTCACCCAGGCCCACCTAAATCCAAGGACTGACCTTTGGTCAGATTGGTCAAAGTTACACACACAAATATGATGTTTTCTTGGAAGCCCATGGAGCCCCGCACTATCTGCCATTGCTGGCCTGTTCCTGTTGGCACCCACATCACTGTTTTAAGCTTCTTGATAAGCTTTTTTTTTTTTTGTCTTTTTGAGACAGGGTCTCACTATGCAGTTGAGGCTGGCCTTGCGCTCACTTTTGTAGCCCAGGCTGGTCTCGAACTCACATCGATCCTCCTGCCTCGGCCTCCCGAGTGCTGGGATTACAGGCGTGCACCACCACGCTCGGCTTTGATAAGCTTTTTAATCCTCACTAACTCCAGCTCCATATTAATGATATGCTGTATCTTAACTAGGCACTAATGGGTAAGAACTTTAAGGATTCAAGTTACAGAAATAAATCTACATAAGCAGAGAGGGAGACAAGAAATAAAGACATTCAATAAGGCAAGAGTAGAAAAGGAGAATGGCAGAAAAGTTATATGAGATATTCAAAGAAAACAAACAGCAGAAAGGAAGGAGAGCAGGGAGGAAACCAATCAGAAACCAAATGTGCAAGGGAGGATATCTGGGAGCGATATTTTATCAGAGGCAGTAACCAGCTCTAGTCCAGATTGGTCCGCTTTTCTTGTAATATAAACAAAGTCAAAACAAAATATTTATACTCCATGCCTCACAGAAAACTTCCATCTGGATATGCAAAATGGTCCATGATAGGTAAGGAAAAGAAGAACCTGAAATTCTGCCTTAACAGAATGTGACCTGAAAAGCACCTGGCTGCTTAATAAATATTACTAGTTACCTTGACTATGGGGAGAGTGCCAGATTCTCTGTGTCTCAAGAGCCCCGCATGCTGACTGTATGATTTTTCCTTCTTCATGTTTTACAGAGTATGTAGAAAATACAGAAATATTTGCATTTGTGTTTTTAAATAAAAATGTAAATTTAAAATTTTTCTGAGAAATATTCCCATTTTTGAGCATTTACAGTGTTCAGTCACCCGTGCTAAATGCTTTACCCACAAAAGCTTATATAACCCACAGAGCTGCCTCCTTTTGCTTGGGAGAAATAGGTAGCTTACCCACCACTCCCAACACACACTGACCTCAAGCCCACGTTCTGGGACACCCCATTATGTGCACTCATGTCACAGTGCCATAGCTGTGCTTCCCTAAGCAACAAATATGCAAAGCGTGGCATGTTTTTCCTTAAATGTGACACAAGTAACTTTCTCTTGGTCATGCTACTTGTTGAAGTATTGGCACTCCAAATCCATAGAATGCCAGCCACATGTCAGGGACTGCACTACTCTCCTAAATGCTTTGTACACTAGAATCTCCTAGAGATGTTTTAGTATGCTCAAGCCAGCCAACCCCCTCTCGCACTACTGAATCCTCTCTAGGAAGCACCACACAAGTGATGTGGTGGAGTCTGAACCCCCTGTATTCCCTCCACCTCTTAATAGCAATATCAGAAAAGTCTTCTTGAAATTGAACCACAGAAATAACATCTGACCTCTCTCTATTAGGACCTACGGCTTTTTTAGACAATTCAAGATCGTTACGTCTTTGTTTCAGTTTAGATCTAAAATGTCCCGCTAAAGCTTCCTGTTCGCAGAGGTGGGGTCCTTGGATGGGGGGGGACGACGACACTGGATTCACCAGCGGACAGTTCATCCTTAAGTTCATAGTTGATTGTGCGGTTTGGAGGCAGGACCTGATCAGAACACACCAGTCAGGAGAGGCGTGCGACCTGGAAGAGTGTGTTCCGGGCCCTGGCTCCTCCCTTCTCTCTCTACTTCCGGGCTGCCCTGTGGTGAGTGGCACTTCTCGGCCACATGATTCTGCCAGGCCATTTCTGCCTTGCAGTCAGGCAGCCACAGGTTGAATCCCTGAAACTGCAAGCCAAATTAAACCTCTGCGCTTTGAAACTGTGGGTGTAATGTGTTTTGTCCCCATGATGAGAAGGTGATTAATGCAGTCTTATTTTAGTATCTACTTTCTCTAGGCTGAAGAAAGTATTCACTTATCTCAGCAGAGGAGCTGGTTTTAAGAATCCTTAACCCACGAGCTAAGCTAGGTTCAAATCTAAATTCTACTTCTTGTCATTCTTGTGCCTTTGGAAAAGTCAGTTAGCCACCCTGAGCCTCAGTTTTCTCATCAAGTGACCCTAGACACTGGTCCTGAGGATTAACTTACCACTCGAGAATTGGCCTATAAGTGCACTTAGCACGTTAGTAGTTTCGTTATTTTTTGGATTGTATTATTGCCACTTTCTTTGTACTTTCTCATCGCTAGGAAAAAAAATACCCAACACCCTCAATCTAAAGGAGGAAAGGTTTACTATGGCTCCGTTTTCACCCTATGGTCAGTATGCTCCAAGGCAAAAAAAAAAAAAACTCTTGGTGGAAGGGTCTGGAACCACCCTTCCAGCTGAGGACAGCTGAAAGCAGAGGGAGAAGGCAGGAGGCTTGGAGGAAGGTGTCTTCCGACCTCACCTCCAGGGACCTACCTCTTCTGTCCAGCCCCTACCTAAGAGCATGTTCAGTTCTAAGCTCTGCAGTGGGCCAGTCCACTGATGGGAGTAGCACCCCTGTGATCCAGTCACTCTCTAAAGCCCCACCCCTGAATACATGAGACTTTGGGGGCTATTCTAGATTGAAAGCATAACAAGTGTCTGCCATTCGGCACTGGTGTAAGATCCAGGGGCTTTCTGTCTGAATCACCACAAATAGGTATGATGGGTTCTGTCCCATCAAACATCTCTGAAGTCTCTCCATGCTGGGCTTCAGTCTTTGCGGGAAGAATTACCAGTCTTCTGTGATTCTTTCCTGACCTCTTTCTTCCTGTAAAGAGCTTGTAGCCATAACAAAGCTGCCTAAAAAAACACCTTCAGGGGAAGGAACTTTGGTGTGTGTGTGTGTGTGTGTGTGTGTGTGTGTGTGTGTGTGTGTGTGTAGGCTAGTGGCCTAAACTGAACTTAGTGAAAGAAACAAAATCTCCATTTAAATGACAATAACCCCTGGCACTCATTCATTACACAGGTCTGTACTGATTTTGTGTCAGGTGCCCAGTAAGCCCTAAAGAGTAAATAGACACAAGATCCAACAACAAGCAAGACAAACGTGTAGCATGTACTCTGCTTGGATAAAAGTTTAAGAATTTTATTTTCACATGACATTTTATAAAACATCCTGTTCTTACTTTCATCTTTTGAAACATTCTAGACATTCTTTCCTTCATTTTATCACTTATACTGCCTCTTTTTTATCATTTCAAATAAGTAATTTTGGTTTTATAAAAAAGAGAACAAAGTAATCCTTGGTCATCTTAGGTCCTCCTGAGAGGTTGCCTTTAGAGGACAGGGTGTTCCTAAATTATTTGAGATATGTAAGATGCTGTTAGGGTAGTGGGGATAGAAGACAGGCAAGAAGGGGTACCCAATAGAGATACATTAGAGAGCCAGTTACCAGACCAAGCATCAGAACTTAATCCTTGGAGATAACTCTGGAAAACTGTAAACTTCAGATCTCACAATTATTCTAGCAAAGGAGTAAGAGATAAGGGGTATCTGTCAGCTATCAGCAAAAAAAAGAAAAAAGAAAAGACAGAGACAGAGATAGAGAGACAGAAAGAGAGAAAGAGAAGAAAAAAGAAAAAAATGCCCCAAGGGGCAAAGTAGATTCTAGAAAAAGAAGGCTTCCAAGAAAATTGCAAGTGCTGGCTGTTGGACATAAACTAAATTTCCCTGAAATGGTGAAGGACCCTGAAGAGATGGAAGGACACCCAGGCATCATGATTGCACATGCATAGTAAATACAAACTTTGATAAGTGTTCTGCTGAATAAACTGACTAAAAACAGGAATATGAGATGAAGGGTAAGAGGAAAGATCTTTGATCCAGTTTTTCAAAGAAAATCTGCCTATACCTCTTTATCCTGGTACTCAAAGAATGAGAGGAAGGCAGCCCTGTGAAGATCAGAGACTTGATTTCTAGCTTAGGGTGAACATCTGGAGCCTGATTTTTGGTTCAGAATACTACTTTGGCTTCTGTGTAAAAAATGAATTTTAGAGGGAAAGGAACAGAAGTAGCCAATTCTGATCTTCTGGATAGGTGACTTAGATTAAGATGGTAGCAGTTAAAGAGAGAAGTGGATGGATTTAAGAGTAAACTAGGAATTAAAAACAACAGGGTTTACTGTAAATTCAATTCTTTATCTATCACAACCCTTACTAAAGACTTAATATTCTAAGCAATTCCTTCTAACCCCTGCAGCCTATGAGGCAGGTACTATTATCTTCATTCCTCACTTTGCAGGTAAACAGGTGGAGGCCCCAAAAGATCATTTTGCTCAAGGTCACAAAGACAAACCTCGACTTAGCCAAAGCTGGTACTCTGACAATGCTATCTTATTGCACTAAAACTGAGAGAGCCAGCTACAGTGGTGCACAGCTATACTCCTAGCTACTCTGGATGCTGAGGTGGAAGGATCACCAGTAGGCCAGTGTGATCTAGCAAAGCCCTCCCTTGTACTAGAATATGAAAGTTGGGGATGTATCCCCATGGTGGGATGCTACTAGGTCCAATGCCCAGTACCACAAGGATAGGTGAAACTGCCTGGTGTCACCCTCTGAATATGCATCAGGTCAGTGACGTTAATCTGCAGAGAACAGCCTAGCAAAGGGAAGATCACAAGCATTAACACACCAAAAGTCTGCTGAGTCAGCTTCCATTCGCCAGCTGTCACCAGACCCTCAAGACTTCAGTTTCTTCCTTGGAAAAATCGTAACATCCATTTCAAGCAATTGCTCTTCGCAGGGAATGGAACCATGTAAAGTCAACTGACTAGGGTTACCCAATGTTAACTCACCTCTCTGGCCACCCCCAGCTGGAGCATATTGGGTGAAGCCATATTTGCATCTTTGGGGAACTGGCTCAGGAGACCAGGCTGTAAAGGCTGGGGGACATGTCTTCTTCCAAGGAGAGGTCATTTAAGCAAATGCTTCCCATGACTGCCTGAGACCTAATCCAGGCTGTGCAATCCATCAAGGGCACTCCTAAAGCAAGCTCATAGCAAACTTTCTTTTAAAATGCTAACTGGTAAGGAATCATAAAACACTGAGTTGAAAGGGGCTATTAAAAAAAAAAAAAAAAAAAAAAAAACTGGTCTGGTATCTTATTACACAAATGTGGAGCATAAGGTGTAGCAAGAAGTCTCCCAAGGTTGGTGAACACCAGCCAGGAGCAAACCCCAGGCTTCCTGGTTCTCAGTCCTTCACTGTCCTTCCTTGCCTCTTGCCACGGACATCGTAGCAAATTCCTCAGGCTTGGATCAAAAGCCTCCAAACAGGGCAGCCTAAAGTAGGCCAGCAGCAGGGTGAGCACATCTGGGCCATGCGTGCTGTTTTGCCACAGGGCACTTGCAGAATTTCACTCAATTACTGCAGTTTCAGCTGAACAGCAAACAAGTATTTACATACTCTCATGGTTTTTGCCAATTTTGAGCCTCAAAGAGCAGTTTCCCTAGACTCAAAAAACAAACAAACAAAAAAAATCCACAAGGGATGGGCTACAAACAGGAAGAATAAAACTAAGGCAGTAGGCAGCCATTAAACTGTAACACAAATGGTATGAAAAAAATGAGCGTGAAATTGTCAACCAGTGCCTCCTACTTCATGAGTACTGGTACCCAGGAACACCATCCACTCAACTTGACCCACTCTTCTAGTTGGGTCTTGTTTGTTCATTTAACTTTGTAGACTATTTCCAAAATTAAAAAAATATATATTACTTGATCAATGCTGAGAGCCCTTTGAGAGGCTCTTGATACCTATCATTCATTTGCATGTGTCTGTGTTTGTCAGAACTTGTTTGGTTGCAAGTGACAGAAACCATCTGTAGCCTGACTGTAAGTGGGAATTCATTAGTTCAGAAAACAGGAAGTTTAGAGGTGGGCCTGGCCTCTGAAGCCCCAAGGACTCTGACACTTCTCAAAGTCACTCTCCTGCCCTTGATTCTACCTCTTCACATCTAAGTCACATCTTTGTATTCAGCTGCTCTAAAACTAGCCAAATTGAATACTCAACACATTTCAGCTTGTTTGGTACTAGAGGTCCAAGCTAGAACTTGTTGATGTTGACTGCCTCATGACTCAACACTGTTCCAGCCGAAACAATGTGTTTGGCCATTTTTTTTTTTTTTTTTTTTTGTACCAGAACCAATAACCATGAATACTAAGGAACTACTGCATTGGCATCATTCTACCCAGTTGCAATTTGCCTTCACCATGCTGTGGACTGAAGGACATGGATCCCCCAGTGTGCTTAGCAAGCAACGGAGGACACTCCAGAGGAAAAGAAAAGTCCTAACCAGAGCAGAATTAACATAAAGGATATTAGACAGTTGCCAGTATTTCAGGGAGGGCTGCAAAGCCTGACTGAGGACAATCTTTGCCAAGAACAACTCCCCAAGTGACCAAGTGCTCGTTTCCAGGCCTGGCCTTCATGGAACTGAGCACAAGATCCCACCTGGCCCCTTAACCTGTTGTTGCAGTCGGAGGTCAACTTGCTGTAGGCTCCACCACCTTCATACAGAGGAAACAGGGAGTCTTCCTGGGTCTTCTCTTCTCTTTGAATCACTAACTCCTAACTTAAAATTGAAGTCAGGTACATCTAACTGACCAAACCTAGATCCTGGGCTGAAAGCAACCCTGAAAAAGCTGGAGTTTTCAACTTCCTGATTTTGAAGCACATTCCACCAAAACACAGAAGCTGGATGAGTTTTCAAAGACAGAATGGGGTTCAGATGCAGGTCACTCAAAAGAATCACAAATAGATGCTGTAAGAAACACAGCAGCAAGCAGCTCAGACTTACATAGTTCCAGCTCTGCCACCCAGAAAATGAAGAATCTTTTTCATGATCACCCAGTTCAAAGCCTGGCATTTAGTACACATCAGCTACACTGAAATGGTCCATAAGCTTAACAAATAAAGCCTGATTCTAAATCCTAAGACTTCTTTGTGACTGATACTGAAAAAATTAAGATAAAATTAAAGTCTTATGTCACTCTAGTTTCTTCATCTTTAATATATTTTTTCCCTGAGCTTTTGTTTGATGAAGGGCAGACTAACCTATCTCACTTGTGTTTAACTTGTGTGACAAATTTCTTTCTGTGAGAGAGGAAAGGGAGGTACAATATTTCTGAAAAATAAACTGGAAACCTGGCATTTTTACCAATGGAAGTCTGCTGAAATAGCAAATGAGACTCTTACTGGGAAGAATATTTTTAAAACATAAAATTACTATTAAGACTCAAGATACATTAGCAGGGTCAAAAGTGGGATCAAAAAGAATGCAATAGGCAAGACAGCTAGCAAATACAATTTTGTTTAATAGGTCAGGAATTTAAAATACAGTGCCTCAAAGAGTTCTCACAGGTATCATGATGCTTGGTGGCAGCAAGAAGCTGATGGAAATTCTTACGCAGATTCTGATACTAATTTTGTCAGCACATACTCTGACAGTGAACATCACTCACCCTGACTCTTGTAAAGTTGCCCATGGAGATGAAATGAAGAGGGTAGATTGACACAATTCTTAAAGACAGTGGGACAGGCTGGAGCCACCACCTTCCTTCATCCTTCCCCCTTATTTGCTTCAGCTCAATTCTAAGGAGTTTGTAGTGGGGAAAACGCTGAGGGGTTCATCTTTGGTTCTGACTTAGTCACCCTTACTTGGTAATAGAAGTGAGGATGTAAGGGCTGGACTCTCAGGACTAAACACCTGCTTTGGAAAGCACGGGGACCAGGATTCGATCCTTGGTCCTGTATGCTGCACAGGCATTGGCCCTGTCCCCATCTCCAGGGCATGCTGAGCTGGTGGCTGAGTCCAGGTATGTTGGCACATGCCTATAATTTCAGCACTGGGGAGGCTGAAAACAGGAGGATCACCATGAGTCTGAGCTGCATAGGGAGACTGTGTACCAAACATAAAATGAAAAAAAAAAAAAAAAAAATGAGGATATAGTAACCCTTCAGGATTTTTGCTCATTTCTCATAAGGTGAATTTTTTTGCCTCCTCTTTGACTGTTGCTCTCTGTTTCTCACCTGAAGAGAGGGAGAGAGCTGAAAATATAGAAAATTTCAGAAGTGAACAAGTAAATGTACTCAGGATTCTAGGTACAGATCAACAACAATCTCAGGATTCTTTGGCATGCAAGGTCTCAAATACCTGAAATATAGGACATAATCATGATAAGGTGTGGTTCAAACAATTTTAGTTGTGTTCCAAAAAATAGAAGTCCCAGAAGCCATTTGGCCACATACTAGAATCATAGTAATTTTACCATTTTAACTGCAGTAGTAGATTTGAGGCCATCAATTCAGCAAGGAAAAAAATGGGTCAAGTTAGATGTGAGTATTGATTAGACCAACTTAACTTCTGAAGAACATTTGCCTGTGTCTGCACAATTTATCTGTTCTGTATGTGAGGACCTTTTCAGCTATAATTTGCAAAATTTCTTCCTTAGTGGTGGTGACAGTCTGCTTAGAGGATTGGGGGTGTCTTGGGAGTTTGAAGGGTGGACCTCAGGCACAACAGGAGCCAGTATTCACAGGCAGTTGGATTCTATATCTTTCTGTTCTGCCTGCCACTGCTTCACTCTTGAGCAGGTCCTTTTCAGGAGCAAGATACTGGCAGCCAAAGCCTAAATCATTATTTAAGCTTTTTAATCTCAGAGAAATTGAGGGTATCTTCCATGAAACCTCTACCAATTAGCTTGCCTTGGCTCCTGTGTGCATTTCTGAGTAATTGCTGTGCTGGCGGGTAAGGATATTCTGACTGGCTGGCACTTGGTCAAGTGGCCACCCCTGAAAGCATAGGGCAGGGCAGGACCAGTCCAGTGGCACCATAGGGATTGAGCAGAATTACTAGAGAATAAAGGAGAGGTGGCTTATGAAAGAGATCCTGTACAGACAGATGTCTGAGTAAGAATACATTTAGGTCCTAAGTACATTTTTAGAATTATTAACATTCTACACATGGAAGTTAAAAAGCACAAAGAAAAGGAACCAAAAATTCAAAGCACTACCAATGCCTTATTTCCCACAGCCCTTTGAGTTTCTACCCCATTCCTTTACCACCTCATAATCAGTCTATCAAAATCATATCCACAGCTTTTGAGATCTATTCAAATGCTGCCCCTTTAGAAAGTCTTACCAGCTGGGACCTGAGAGTCACCCTATTCCCCCCCCCCGTCCCTGTAGCCACACTCCCTGGCACTTACAGTACCCTGTCCTTCCAGTCCCTTACACATGTGTAGTTTTGCCTAACATGCTTACCGTGACCACCACTACTAGATGAAAAGATGAAAAAACACCTAAGGACAGTGAAGAACAAGGAAAGAAGAGTCGATGTCTATCTTGGATTCTAGACTTCCTCTTTTCTCTTTGTCTCTGTCTGTCTGTCTGCCTGTCTGTCTGTGTCTGTGTGTGTCTCTGTCTGTCTCTGTCTCTCCACCTGTCTCTCTCTCCCTCCCTTCCTCCCTCCATCCCTTCTTCTCCCTCCCTTCCTCCACTTACTTCTTCTCACTTTATCTTTCAGGACTCAGAGTCCGGAGGACAATGGCTCCATATTGGCCAGCTATTGCTTTTCTTTTCTTTTAACTTGTGCAAAATAAATACTAAATTTGCAGATAAATTATGAATTCATAACTTTGTAAGAGTTGATTGTAGTTTCTGACCCAAACATTCCCCCTCTTCTGATGAGTCAGACTTTCAAAGAATAAAGTGATTAAGATCAGCTGAGTTAGTTCTCAAAAATTTTATACCAGATGGAACATTTAACTATTACAGAAGGGAATGTGCCTTAACATAAACTACAATTCTATCAGGACTCGTAGACAGTCAAGTCCCTCATTCCATCATTTGTAACTTATTTCCAAGTCCCCTGAAGATGGAGAGCTGGATTCAATGATATCAAGTGACCTTAAGCCTCAACTCTTTAATTTGTTCTCATTTCCTTTAAGTGTTTGAGTTTTTATTGCTCTGTGTCCTTGTCACCAGGAAGTCCATAAACTGCAATTCTAATCAAATTACATTTAGAGCAAAAATGGCAGGTGTGCAGCTTATGGAAGCTTCCACTGTGTCCCTCTGTGGATCTTTATGTGACTTACCACAGCGCTCTATTTTGTTCTTACAACACATGCTCCAAAAAGAAAGACATTTTCTTGCATGTTCTAAGAATATCTAAGTAAAGTGGTAAGCTCAGTTTCTAGGCTTTTGTCATTTCTGACAAGGCTATGCAGAAAGCAAAATAAGAATCATGTTTCAACACCAATTGCAGTATTTTCAATTTTACTCCTAGAAACGGCTCTGTCCTGTTTTGTCCATGGTGTTTACTCACAGGCTGTGTGATTTTGAAGATATAAAGAGAAAGTTCTGTGAGTTCACTTGGCTATCTCAGGCTATATCAGCCCCAGAATAAAAGGTCAACTGAAATGCTTTGTTACAATTTATTATAGCTTGTGTCTTGGTACTCCCAAAGCCCATGCAATCCTAGGTGGGGATTTTACAGAAGTGGCTGGATCTAGAGTGTGTGATGCTGGAATTGATCCATGGTGCACTAGGATCAAGGGCACTAGGACTAAGGGTGTGAATGCTGCACACCCTAAGTAGCCTGGATAAGGAATAAGGGATAGAAAAAGTTGGGTTTTTACCTTCTGTCCACCATAAGCTATATCTTTAAGCCACTCTGCCTCGGTGCCAGCTGATTATGGACTGAAACCTCTACAAACTATGAGCTACATAAATCTTTACTCCTTTAACTCTGGGTGTTGGGTATTTTGTCTCAGCAATAACAAAAGTAACTAAGATCCAATTTATCAAAAAAATATTCTCAACCTCATGGTTTTACTGTCCAAAGCCATTATTACTTTTTTATGTTATAGCTGGCTCAGTTGCCCTGGGGGTGGGGCTGGTGCGGCATGTGGTGCTGGGGATCAAACCAATGTCCCTGCAGTTGCCTAAGCTTGCCTAAGCAGGTGCTTTACATCACTGAGATATCTTACTGGCCCACAATGCCGTTATTACTTGAGACTAGGTTAATAACAGTTTTCTATAAAACTAAGAAAAAAAAGAAGGAAAAAAGAAAGAAAAAATGGAATTTCTAAGTTCCATTATTTATTTCAACATTTTGCCTCTGGCATGAAGCAAATGAGACTGGGCATCGTGGAGTTTTTCAAAGTAGAAAAGAACTGAGATAACCAGTGTTTACACTAACTACTGTAAACATCGCTCATCTTTTCAACAAACATTTACTCTTCAGCTACCATGTGCCAGACATTACTAGGCCATTACTAGGTTTCTTGGAGAGAAAAGTAGATTCCATCTCTGCTCTCCTGGAGAGTGCAGCCTCCTCAGAGAGACGTTTAGTGAAGCATGGATAGATGCTAAGTGCAGTGGGAAAGAAAGAGGCTTGCCAGCTCTTGTCTACTTGAGGAAGGACACATGGGACAATGAATAAGGAAGAAGGAATTAAAACAAGGAATGGGGCTCAAAAGCAGTACCTCCTGGAGGGATTGGAGCGTAGGTAGAGATGAGTCAACTGAAACACTGGGCAAAAGCATCTGAGGCAAAGGGAAAATTAAGTTGCGAAAAACTCTTGACAAAGGAGAACTGGGCACAGTGGTACACAGGTGTAATCCCAGCACTTGTGAGGATGAAGCAAGAGGATCACATGAAGTTCAAGGCCAACCTGGGCTGCATAGTGAGGTCAAAGCCTGAATTATGCAGTGTGCTGAGACCTTGCCTCAGAAAACAAAGAGGGAGGAAGGAAGGAAGGGAAGAAGGGAGGAAGTGGGGGAGAGGGAGGCAGGCAGGCAGGCAGGCAGGCAGGCAGAGAGATCAGTCTTAAGGAAGAGACTTTTAATTGTTAAAGGACATCACCTTAGACTTTGTAGAGAAGGGGAAAGGGGTCCAGTGAAAGGGTAAAGGGACAGCAACCCACCAAATTTTAAAAAGAATGAGGATCCACGGAATGATTTTAAGCAGGATCTTTATAGTTCAATTTGCAGTGCTCTAAAAATCATTCTTTTTTTTTTTTTTTTTTTTTTTGTCTTTTTGAGACAGGGTCTCACTGCAGTTCAGGCTGGCCTTGAGCTCACTTTTGTAGCCCAGGCTGGTCTCGATCTTGCACTGATCCTCCTCCTGCCTCAGCCTCCCGAGTGCTGGGATTACAGGCGTGAGCCACCACGCCCGGCTCTAAAGATCATTCTGATCATCTTGCAAGAAATACAGGGTGAAGACAATGTGAAAATAGGCAAATGTGGCAGAGATAGGAGGGCAGCAATAGAGACAGAGAAGTGACATGTTCTAGATTTATTTTGAAGGCTCAATTCTCTCTATTGTATAACTAGAATCTATAATAATACCTATATCCTGGGGTTATCAAAATACAGGAAAATATGTATATAATGTATTCATACTGATACTTGACACATAGCATATGGTTAATAAATGTTAACTGTTATTGTTTTCATTGTTCTCAAAAATGATTCAAGTAAAAATTTCACTTTTTCCATATTGAGAAGCCTCTAGATCAGCGGTTCTCAACCTGTAAGTCATGACCCTGGCAGGGCTCGAATGAATACATAATGCATATCAGATATTTACATTCTGAATCATAACTGTAGCAAAATTACAGTTTTGAAGTAGCCACCAAAATTATTTTTTGGTTTGGGGGTCACTGCAACATAAGGAACTGTATTGTGGGGTCACAGCATTAGAAAGGTTGAGAACCACTGCTCTAGATAGTTCTTGTTCACAAGACTTAAAATACATGTTCTATATCTGGCCCTCAACCAAAATGCTAAGGGGGCATAACAGAAAGAATAGATATGGCTCTGAAATGCAAAATTAACACAGTAATGCTTTTAGTACCAACTCACCTTGGGCTGGTACAATCCCAGATCTCCGAGAAACTGAAGTAGAAGAACTGCAAGTTTTAGCCCTGTGCAACTTAGTGACTTAGCAAGACCATGTCTCAGAATTTTGAAAGGCTGGGAATGTAGGTTAGTGAGAAGCCCTTGGGTTAAGTCCCAATACCTCAAAAGGACAAGATCCAATGCAATAAGAATGCTTAGCATTTATTTAGGTAAGAATCCTCCAGGTGGAACAAAAGTCTCAGTGCATGGTAAATGCTGTTTAAAGCTCTGCTTCTACAACTGCTTCATTATCCCAAATGCTGGGTTTGTATAAAGAAAAGTCTCCAATTTTTAAGTAAACTCTAAATAGATATTTGAATTTGACTCATCTACTTTGCATTTATGCATCCTACCTAAATCCTTTTCTGGCCATTAGCCGACCACTGAAAACAAGCTCTTAACTCTGCCAGTGAAACAAAGATGCTTCAAAAAAGAAAACACTGGCAAATATGCCAAAGTAAACACTGTCATCTTAGTACCTGTTGTGTGCAAGACCCCATGGTGTGAACGTTACTCCTCTGTCTCAAGGAGAAGGAAACCGGGGCTTAGTGGGTCCCAGGAATGTCTGAGCAAGAGTTATGGAGATTGTGATGGCAGAGAAGGAAGTGTGAACCCAGATGGTGCACACTGCTGCCTGAACCAGCCGACAGTGAAGACACTTAGAAGCTCGATTCATAATGGACGATTTCTCTGGAAAAGAGCTTAACTGCTTCCATGGTATCCATGAATTCTTGATACTATGGAAAGCTATATGGGTATTTGCCATAGCAGTTCCCTAAAAGAGCTCATAGCCTTATTCAGAAACTCATGAAGACCCAGGATACCAAAAATGTTAAAAATTTGACCAAATTTATCAAGATTTAAGATGTAGGCTCTTTCGGGTCCTCCTTTCCAAGATGAAAAAAAAAAAAAAAAAGAAGGAACAACAGTCATGCCTAAAAGGGCCATGGTCACGTGCAGCCTATTCGCTGAACGAACTGCGCCAGATGCATACCCAAGGATAAGGCCATTAAGAAGTTTGTCATGCGGTATATAGTGGAGGTCGCTGCCGACAGGGACATTTCCGAAGCGAGTGTCTTCGACAGTTATGTGCTTCCCAAGCTGTATATGAGGCTGCATTGCTGTGTGAGTTGTGCCATTCTCAGCAAAGTGGTCGGAAATCGATCTCGTGAGGCCCGCAAGGACCGAACACCTCCACCCCGATTTAGACCTGCTGGTGCTGCCCCATGACCTCCAGCAAAGCCCATGTGAGGGGAGCTGGGTCTGAATGGACTGAAGAAAACTCTTGAGAAGGAAATAATAAATTGAATGTTATACTTTGAAAAGAAGATTTAAGATGTAGATACTTACGGATTTAATCATGTCATTTTGTAAAGCCCAGCTAAGTGTTCAACAGAATTTCTGCACAAATGTTCAAACATTGCAACGCTGTTTATGAAAGAAACCATCAGAAACATCCCTAAAACCCATCATTGTAGATTCAACTAAGTAACTAATGATACAGCTGTACAAGAGAATATTATAACTATTTTTTTTAAATGAAGGTGGTGCTGGGCAGGGTGGTGAAGACCTGTAATCCCAGCACTCAGAAGGCTGAAGTGAGAGGATTGCCTAGAGGTCAAAGCCACCCTGGGGTACGCAGTGAGTTCAAAGCCAGCCTGAACTACCTAGTGAGACCTTGTCTCTAAAGAATAAATGAATAAAATACAACAAAGGTAGCTTTAAGTATTCTAGTATATTCACAAAGAACAACTAAATCAAGAAAGCAAGTGGCAGGACATAACTACATGTTCAAAAATGTGTCTATACACCTGTTCAAGTGGGTATGTGGGGTTTTATATGCTAGAAAAATCTAGAACACTATTCTACAATACAAATATAATGTGAGCCCATATATGATCTTAAATTAGCCATATTAAAAATGAAAGGATGGAACTGGGAGATAGCTCGTCAGTCTAACTGCCTGCCTGGTAAGCACAAGGACCCAAGTTCCTTCCCTGGAGCCACATGCCCTACTGGCCCTGGAACCCTGGGAACACTGTGCTGGCCCCAAAACCAGGCATAGTGGCACATGCCTGCAGTCCCAGCACTGAAGAGGCTGAGACAGAAGGATCACTATGAGTCTGAACTGCATAACAAGACCTCATAAAAAAGAATAAATTTTTAAAAAGAAGGGTAAAATTAATTTTAATAATATATTTCATTTAATCTAATGTATCAAAATGTTAGTTTAATATATAACCAACATAAAAACTATTAGTGAGATATTTTACATATTATATGAACATGTTTTTCATATTAATATAAAAAAAAAACTCTTCAAACTCCCATGTAGATTTTCATTCACAGTACATTATAACTCTGACTGGTCATAATTTAAATTCTCAAAGCCACATAAATGGCTACCATATTGAGCAGCATGGGCTAGAAGCATCTGGATCATCAGTGAACTAAACACCTGCTTAAGCAAGCACAGGGGTTCAATTCTTTTTTCTTTTTTTTTTTTTTGCGGGACTGAAGTTCAAACTCAGGACCTCACACTTGCCCAGCAGGCACTTGTGCTGCACAGCTATCTCCCTAGTCCCTAGGGGTTCAATTCTTGTTAACCACATGCTATGCTGGCCCTGCCCCTAGGCTCACCATGTGGACATTGTGTACACCACCACGCAATCCCAGCACTGTGAGGCTGAAAACAAGAGGATCACTTCAAGTCCAAGCTTCATAGTGAGACCCAGCACAAAATGGAAAAAAAAAAAAAAAATCTGCATTAAACTGTGGGTCCAAGATATCTGGCCTAGGAAAGGAAAATAGCGAAGAAAATAAATAATAAATTTATATTTTCTGAAAACATTCAATAGCAGGACTAGTTCTGTCTTTGGAGCCTAGGAAACTGACACTGGTGAACATTATATCTTCTGTGCTCAAATTCACACTGCCAGTAAGGGCTGGAGCTGCTATCTGATACAATCTGATCCCAAACCAATGTTCTTAGCAGCTATGCTATGCCTGCTTTCCTTCCTAGAGTATTGACTGGGCTCCATCTTACCCTAATACATTAAAAAGACAGTCAACAAAAGAAAAGGAAACACTCTTTCTATTGCCAGGTTACTAGAAACTACATGACTTCAGAGCTAGGGGAATTTTTAAAAGAAGTGAATGTTGCATATTGGATGTATTTCAGAAGAGGTTTTGCTAGTTCAGAGCATGTAATTTTCACTGACATGGCTACAAATGCGACTTGATCTTCATATTATTCCCAGAACAACTGAAAGGAAGGAGGGGAAATAATGTCTTTATGAAATATTGAGTCATTTTCAAGTCATAAAGAATATCAATGGGCACCTTGTTCTGACCTGTACCAAGCCTTCCGCATCTTGGCCTTGCGGTTTCCTGTGCACTGGGCTGGTGCTCCTCTGCCCAGAGCTCTGCTTTATCCTACAAGATATTATAAATCCAGCCTGAAGCCACCTATGACTATTACCTGAATGGCTGAGTGGGAACTTTAGAGCTCTTCAAGGAGCCATATTTGTTGTTTCTGCAAAGTGAGGCCCTAGGTTTGGAAACCTTTCCAACCCACTAAAAGCTGGTCAGCTGGATTTACATATTTGTGGTTAAGAAAGGCAGCAAAATGTGTGATTTGGCCTTCAGAATGGTCACAGAAAGTCAAAATCATTATTTCCTTTTGGAAGATATAGCAACTGAAACTTAGGGCAGATATGTCATTCTCTGCAGTCTTCCGTTTGTTACATGGTCACAAAGAGTGTGACTTTTGCTTAATACTGTGCACTTTCTAGTACAAGAAAAGCCAAGCATAAAACATCTAGAGCAAAGTCTGAATGAGTGAGGGGTAGTCCTTCTTTTAGCTAGTCCACAAGGACTGGCCAGAATGCTAGCCATGGCTTGCCATGTGCTAATGTTCCAGAGGGTGCTAAAGAAGAAAACTAAGACCTTACCTGACCCTCACTAAGTATTGATCAGCAAAGCCACCACATCTTCAATGGCCAGACTAAGATTAGGCCTTGGGGTTAAGGCACAAGACATAATGCGAAACTTGGTGTTGGGGCACTGGCCTTGGGCTACCTGTCTCCTGCTCAGGTGTACAATGAGTAAGAGAGATAAGGTACATATTAGCCATGAGGGGAACTGGGATGATTGCAGTTGGAGGATGGCTAAGACTAGGAGAGCCTGCCCTTCATTACAAGCACAGCCTGACTGGCGGTGTTGGTGGGCTGCAGGAAGCAATGGAGGTGAAGCACTGACACAGGCAAAGCTCAAGGACTGAGGAACAAAGCATTTTTTTCAAACGCACACAGGAGTAGGTAGTGGTTAATTAGCAACCAGATTATTTGCTAGCTGCAGCTACTGAGCTAAGAGGAAGACTTGGGTGCATGTCACAGAATCCTCTGCTGCAGTGTTTGTCTTGCTTTGAAGCACCAGGACTTCACAGACCATTTGCTGGTTTTTGGTCCTGGCCTTTGGCCTGGGGATTAATTTCATAGCCACACCAGTCCTGGGCTTCACCACAAATCACTTAGGCCTAGGACAGACTCTCAATTTACTTTAAATTTTTTTTTTCTTGTTTCAGAACTTTTGTTTGTTTATTTATTTTTATGGCTGGCTCAGCTTGCCCTGAGGGCAGGGCTGGTGCAGCATGTGGTGCTGGGGATTGAACCATGGTCCCTGAAGCCGCCTAAGCTTTCCTAAGCAGGCACTTTAGACTACTGAGCCATCCTACCGGGCCCCTCAATTTACTTTATACCGTTTTATTGATAACAGTTATTGCCTGCTCTGCGGCACATCAGGCTGGTCCTCAGCAGTTTGGGATAGTACAGAAGTAATAATAATAGTGATAGTGACTATATTTTTTAGCATTTTCCGCATTCTAAGTTCAGTGGTATATGGACCATCTCATCCAGTCCTACAACAAGCACTTGCAGTTTGTATTATCATCACTTAGAGAAGACTTGGCACGTTATAGTGAAGACAGGCCCAATGAGAAGAAAGGATGTGAGTCCCACTCATTTTGTCTTCAAAGAACATGCTCTTGGGATTTATAGCCTGATTTGACTCTTTACTTTTCTACTCGTAGCTTGATAGTTTTACTGTATTATTTAACTTAGCACCAATTCATCTGGAAAATAAAAGAAACATCTGATTTTTTTTAATAAGAAAAGGGTATTCTCTTAACCATAAGGAGGAGAAAGGATGGAATATTCTAGTGTCCAATCAGGGTACCAGAGCTTCATTTCTACCCTTCAGGTGAGATTTGTTTGTTTGCCACCTCCTGAGGAGGTGACATGGATGGAAAGGTACTGGAAGGATGTGGCCCCTCCTACTACCACCACTAGCCACCAGTACCTGACTTGTTCCGTAGAGATGAGTTTCCTGAATGCTATTCACATGGCAATGGCTGGTAATTACCCAGAGACACAGGAGTTCTCCCCCAACCTGAGCACTACCTCAAGGGATGACTAGGACAACTGTCTGCTGGGCCCTATTACCCCCAGAGGAAGGCACCTGCCCTGCAATGTCTCCTATATCATTTTGTACACTTCCAGGAGATACAGGAAAGAGCACAAAAGGGGCTGAGTAAATTACATTTTTCCCAATAGTCTGACGTCATAAAAAAAAATCACTCGGCCAATCTGTGAGAAGGATTTTTAAGTTAAATGAGGCTGGCACTGTATCATATGCTGATCCTAGTCTAAACACCACAGAGGCAATACTCTGCCATATCTGTTGCTGCATTCACAGTGCCAGCCACACGGCTAGACCTGAGGAGCACAAGAAGACACAGGCATGAGCCCCACCCCAACAGACGTGTAAGCATGCAATTAAAATGCAAAGGAATGAGAGTTGATTGGGGAAGTAGAGGGTTTGCACAGTAAAGGGTTTATGTGCTAGGGACTAGGGAAAAGCTTCTGACAGTGCTTTTCAGACATCTCAGTGAGGACTTGAATGATGACATAGCCAATTAAAGAAATGTCAAAAAAAGATTTCAGAGCAGAAGAATCACAAGTACAAAGGCTCTGAGGCAAGAAAGAACTCAAAAATCAGAGCAAGGAAAAAAAAAAAAAAAAAAAGAAGCTACAGACATTTACAGTAGCTTTTAAGCCATATTAAGGAATTCAGACTTTATCTATGGGAAAAATAATATTATGATTCTTTTCATCCTGTTAATGAGATGGTCTAGCTTCCACCACTGACCTTTGGGCCTTTCCAGCACAGATCCATAAAACAGACTTGCATGAGACATTGTTATGGGCTCTAGAACTCCAGATGGACTTGTGGGGGAGCATTTTTTTTCATGGGCTCTAGGTCTTTAGCTGGACTCATGCAGGACATTACCATGGGGTCGAGGCCCTCAGCTGTATTCTTTGATCTTTAGTGCGTGGACAGATTGCCTGTACTCTACTGTATTTGACTCATTGGGTGACTATTACAAAATAATCCCATAAGTTATGTGTCCTGTATTAAACATACAGACTAGCATTTTTAACCTTTCACACCCTTCACACCATCAAAGAAAGACAGTGGCTCTGAAACCAGCTAAACTTCTCTCCAAAATTTCTTTTGCACCTTCTCTAACTTTTTAAGCTTTGCTAGTATATGTGTTAGTTGTCAAAATGTCCCCCAATAGGTTTATCCTTTTAAGAAGAAAGAGAAATTGCTAAAATCTCTATTGGCTCACTTAGGAGGAAAAAGATGGTGCTTCCATCAGGCCATAAAAATAACTAGTCTCCCCCACTTGAATTCATTCACCACACTTAATCTGTTACTTGTAGAGTTCTTTGTTTTTGGTTTTGACAGTAAGACAAAACTGTTATCTTCTAAATATTTCAGCAAGAGCAAGTGCTTCTGCTACATCTTCTACTTAAGACATCTATATGACAATTATGGAAGCTGTGATGTAGAGGGAAGGAAAGAATTGGGAAAGAAGATGTATCCATTTTCCATGCTATAGAACAATTCATCACAAATGTAAAAGCTAAAACAACACATTTGTATTATCTTGGCATCTGTGGTCAGGAGTGATGTACAACTTAGCTAGATCCTCTGCAAATTTAGGGTCAGTCAGAACTGGGTTCTCATATAGCAGTTCAGGTGAAGAATAATTCATGTCTGTTGTGGTAAAGATTTGTAAGGGGAATAGTTTAATATAGGACACATAACTTATAGGATTATTTTGTAATAGTCACCCAATGAGTCAAATACAGTAGAGTACAGGCAATCTGTCCACACACTAAAGATCAAAGAATACAGCTGAGGGCCTCGACCCCATGGTAATGTCCTGCATGAGTCCAGCTAAAGACCTAGAGCCCATGAAAATGCCACCCCCCCACAAGTCCATCTAGAGGTCTAGAGCTCCTAACAATGTGTCATGCAAGTCTGTTTCATGGATCTGTGCTGGAAAGGCCCAAAGGTCAGTGGTGGAAGCTAGACCATCTCACTAGCAGGATGAAGGATCTGTGCTAGCAGACTGAGGAATTGGCACTGGAACCAGGAAGCAATGCTCAAAGTAAGGACCAGAGCTCCTCAAAAAGTACCATAACCATCCTTAGTCACAACAAGGTCTTAGTCTCCTCAGATGATAACAGCCAAGTTCCTATCAGGAAAGAGCATAATAAGCTCCTCCAGGAGAATAAACAGCAGCAGAATCACCCCCTTTTCCTTCCAGTTCTTTTTATGTTGTTGGCAACCCTGATTAGGTGGGTCCCCCACACCAAGCACTATGCTGATTCAGTTCAGCTGGGTGTTACAAGTTGACCTCCAGCTGTCAATCCATCACAATGTCCAAGCTCACTCAAATCATAATCAGAATTCAATTCCTGTGGTTGTAAACCAAAGGGACCAGGCTTCTTGCTGGTATTGACAACAGTCCACCTTCAGCTCCTAAGACACTGCCCCTGGTTCCTTGTTGCATGAACCTGCTAGCATGGCCACTTCTATCTTCAAAGCCAGTAATGAAGAGACCTAGCAAAGTGTCCCTGGAAATATGGAAGCTTATACAATGTCAAGTAATCACGGAAGTAACAGCTCATCACCCTTGCTGTTCTATAGGATAAAAACAAGTAATGGTTCCTTCTACACTCAGGGGCATGAACAGCTGTGCTCACAGCATAACCTGCCTGCCACAAATGGATAGGGAAAGGAAGAAAAAGTAATGAGCAAAAAGAAAAAATGAAAATTGGAGAAGGAAAATGGATGTATGTAAACATAACCTTTTAACCATGTATTATATGAAAGTACTGTGCCACTGATCTTCATATCATTTAATCTTCTGAACCCTATGTGGTTCAGTGTTTCTACTATGATCATTTGTTGAAAGAGAAATGCATTTAAAGAAGTCAAGCAAGTTTCCCAAAGTTCTACAGTGTAAAAACTAAAGCCAGGACTCATACTTATTTCTGTTAGACACCACAGACCAAGCTTTAACTATTAGAGTATAGTTTGAGAGGAGTGAAGAGAGACAGCAAGAGAATGAAAGAATGGACAAGAAGAGCAAACAGAACTCTCAAACTATATGCAAATTTGTTCCTAAAAGAATTGGCAGTCAATTAGACAACCTGCAGATCTACTGCATTTTGGACTACCTTCAGTGAAACTACCCAATTAAAAAACATAAACTGAAGTGAAACCAATAGGACCAAAATGAGTTGCATGTTTCTGAACCTTTCTCTGGCTCACCTGAGTTTCTCAGAACCTGAAGCCAAACCCTACACCCAGGCTGTGCTCCAAATCTCAGAGACACCCAGCTCACCTGGGCAGTATCTTAATAACATGTTCTGCCAAAGTCCTGTGGGAGACCTCTGGGCCTAGGCAGCCGGATCAGAGCTTGAGTTTGTTTTTCACAGCTCATTTGCAGTGTGCCAGTCTATTTCTGAACCCTCTGGAGCTCAGTGTCCCAGTAGCCACTCTAACGAGATGGTTCCCAAAGTGCTACTCAGGGTCAGTCTTCAGAAGTCACCCTTTCCTGACACCTGCTCTAAGAAGGGTGACTGGACATGGTCCAGCCCTGACTCCGCTCAGATTGCTAAGGCATTTGTCTTAAAGAGATACCTGCAAATACCGTGGAAAGCCTCCTCATACAAATACAAGGTGCTTGCAGCAATGACAGGAAAGGAAGGTATCTGGAAATCAGATCCCTCTTGCATCAACCCCGGGCAAGCAGTGCAGCTGTCCAGTCCCCACTGCAGCCTGGCCCTGATTTAACAAAAGTCCCTGGCTGGCTCCACTGGTACATTTTTAGCCCACCTACTTAGGGTAAAACTGAGCAAAACCATTTTTTCTTTGTTCTTAGCCAAATCTACTAGAGTGTCACCCACCAATAAACTGATACTGAGCTCCAACATATGCAGGAACACTAAGCCTGCATTTGGCAGAGAGTCAAGGAAACAGAAAACTGTGTTTTCACACTTGGGACAGTTGTCTGGCTCAGCCTTTTTCTAGCTGTGGTGCTGTCAGCAAATCCATGCTCTGCACCTCAGGTGTCTTGCCTGTAAAGCACAGACAGTAAGATTTCCTATCCTGTGTGCCATTGTGATGCCTAGACAATACTACATGAGGACACAGCCCCAAATGATCATTCATTAGCAATGGATGGTAGTAGGCTTACTACTAGGCCACACTTGGGCTTTCTGCAAGGCAGCTCCAGTCAAGCTCTGACATCACATCTACTTGCATCTTAAGGATAAAAACTCTGACACTTCGTTCACCAACTGGCCTTGCTATTCAGAATAGCATAGGCACATATGCAGCCTAAGTGAATTTTGTTCAACTCTTATTTTACAGTCAAAGAAATTGTCCAATAGGCTAAATAACTTACATAAAGCCACAAAGACTATACCTGGGGTTTGTATGTAACTCAGTACATCTGTAAAATATTTCATTCTTTCCACAACAATATTTTATCTTTCATAATCATTTGTTGAGTTTATTTAACACTAATTATGTGCTGAAGAATGTGGGGCTATAAAGATTAGCAAGATTTAATTTCCTATTCTCAGGAAATTAGGTACAGTTGACTATAAGAATTCTTATTTCCCAAGTCCAGTTGTTTGCAAGAATTCATATTTCTGGAGTCATCCCCTGATTCTCTGAATCTAAGTAAGTCAAAACAGTGTAAACCATTGGCATAAAGGCAGGCCTTTCCTGTTTCCAACTGATGTCTATTGATCCGGTCTCATTCCTTCCACCATTGCATTAGCTGAGCGTGTCCAAAGGATGTTGTTGCAGAAATTAAATAAATAAATAAATAAATCTGTATGAACTTGGGACAACCAAGTCCTGGATCTAGCTTCTCTAGATCCCTTGGCCATGATAGTCCCAAGATGAGTATTTAGAACTCCATAACCCCCTGCTCTCTCTCCCAGCTATTTGCAAAACACAAGATTACATGCAACAACTAGACAAGCTGTTCTTCTGAAAGCAGCACATTTCAGTAGATGTGATTAGGAACATTAATTCAGAGTTTATCTCACTTTCCTTCCTGGTTTTGTTCTCTGTGATCGTCAGAGACAAGAAATAGAAAAGAAGGGTAGATTTTTTTGCTTTTTGCTTTTTGGGTTTTTTTTTTTTTTTTTTTTTTTTTTTTTAAGAAAACTCTGAATTCCACAGGACTGTGTGAGCAATCTCACAGTAATCCTACCTCAATAGGAGAGAAGTTGTAACTAGTTCACTTAGGGTAATTATAGGGCCTCTTGCAGCCAGGATTTAAAGATAGACTTTGAAATGTTTCTTTTTTACTTGCCTCCTGCTGTGTGTGGGGAGAGGTTCCAGCTCCTGGGAGGCTGGCCAGAGCTAAGTAGGGGCCAACTGGAGAGAGGCACCAAGATTTGTTTCTTGTTTTCCTATACTCCAACTACTGAGAACACAGACATTTTACCACCACCGTCTCCTGTGGGAAACTTAGGCCCTACATAGGATCATGACAAGATACGTTGCACAAATCTTCAGGTTTTGCACTGGAATAACAGTTCCAAAGTGTAGTGCTCAGGCCAGCAGCATCAGCCTCAAAGGGGAATGGCTAGAAAAGCCGGTGCTCTGTGTATATGCCACAGGCTAGAGTTTATGGAAGTGATTATGCAGGGTCATTTATGATGGTGAAGAGATGGAAGTGGCCTAAACACCCCTCTATCTACAACTGGTTAAATAAGTGATGGTAAACAATGATTATGGGATGACAAACTCATCTAGAAAGAATGAGATGGGCGTGGACTCCCTCTAGAAAAATGTCTATGATGTATTCTTAGGTTAAAAAGAAAACCAAATTACAAAACATGTGTGTACTACAACCCAAAAAGCTACATACATGTACAGACTCATAGATGAGTGTGCACACAGACAGAACACCCTGGAAATACACATGTAGTTGATGGGGGGAAGGGGAGGTTGTAAAATCTACTATGACTCCAAGTTACTGTGTTAACTGAGGCTATTAGCTTTAGCTTTCATCATCTGTCACCAAGAATAGTCAACAGCTGGCTGTCCCATCAAGCATTCCAGCCTTTCCATCCCGCCCCCATAAAGATGGCTTCCCAGCTAAGATGTTCCAACCAGCGCTCACTGTTACAACCCTGTTTCCAACTCACCTTATTTCACCTACTTACTTGCTCCCCATTTACTTTCTCCATCTACAAGATTAAACTGAGACAAAACCCACGTGTACATCGCATTCTCTCATCTGAAGATATTTCACTGAATACTTTAAGAGATAAGAGTTCTACTTTTTAGTATGTTCTCAATACCACGATCACATCTAATATCCCTTGATATCATCAACTACCCAGTCATTATTCAGATTTCTCCAAAGGCCTTACAATTTTTTAATAGGTGGTTTGTTCACATCAAACTCTACCACTACGATCTATGTACTATAGTTGGCTGACATACCTCATACACCTTTTAATCTGCAGGTCAGTGGTGGCAAAGCTACGTCATATGTCATATCGACTGCAGCTGACTACTTGTTTTCATTGAATACTCTTAAAAGTCTCAACACTGCTCTAGATTCTTACACATGTACACACATTCAAAACAAAGAACACATGTTCCTTTTCTTTTTTCCATGCACTGTATCTATTAGAAAAGTTAGATCATTTATCCTGTAATCTCCCACTTTCTGAATTTTTTCTATTGTATCCCTGTGGTGGCATTTAATATGTTTTCAACCTCTGCTTTTCTCGTAAGGAATAAATCTATGTGCAGCCCAATACAATGGCCACTAACTTCACATGACTATTCACATTTAAACTGATTAATAAATTCAATTTGCAAGTCAATTCCTCCATCACACTAGCCATACAACAAGGGTTCAATACATAGATTGGACAGTGCAGTTTAGGACATTTCCATTGTCAGGAAGTCCTATTGGTTAGCAGTGCTTTTAGAAGTATTATAAGGCCCTCAGATCATTGCTATTTTTCTCATGAATGCCAAAGAGCAGTGGGCACCCGGAAGTTCATGTTACTAGACAAAGCAAGAGAAGTGGATAACATTACCAGATACTACACTTGCCTGTTTTAAATGGCAGCACCTGTGTGTACAGAAGACAACTAGGTATTTGTAGTGTGAGATTCTCAGTGATAACATTTCAGCAGTTCCCCATCACACAGCATCCAGGACCTCCACTGCCTCCTCAAAGGGAAATTGAGGGACTTAATGTTACTCTGTAAGCCTCAGCCTTGCAGTTATCACAGGACATGCTGTAATATGTCCAGGATATCGCTAAATACTTGCTCTGTCCTGAAGGTGTAGGTGCTGCTAGAAGTTTCTTCTTGACTGTATTTTTGTTTCAGTGTGTAGGTAATGAGCCTATTTTATAACATATAAAACAGGTTTCTGGCTTGCTTCTGTGATTTTACAAAGCCCACAGGAGCCACATCAATACAGAGTAGGTGAATATTTGTAGCCAGTCAGTGGAGAGGTCTGAGTCACTGCATAGTGTACCTGGAGTCTTCCGCAGTTCCTGAGAGACCCTCAGCCACCTTATGAGGAATTGGACAATGCTGGGCTGTGATAACAGAGACATGGAAAAACTTGGAGTCAGTGTACCATGATTCATAGATTTCATTTATTCTAACAAGATTTACCTATAAAGCAGCAGGGTCGATGGTGAGCTATATAAATGTTTCTGCCCTTACTGAGTTTGCAATCTGAGAGAGACAGATAAATAATCAAGATAGTTCAGCACCATTTGACAAACACACTGGTAGGACTACTAGCCAGTGTCACAAAGGCAAGCAGAAGAGACCCCTCACCCTGAACAGACATTCAGAGATGTGATGTGTAAGCTGAGGGACAGGTAGCTGTTGATCAGGAGAAGAGCAGAATTGGGTAGAGAAAGTATATTCTGGGAAGAAATTAAGAGTTGAGAAAGCCGGGTGTGGTGGCACACACCTGTAATCCTAGCACTCGGGAGGCTGAGGCAGGAGGATTGGTGCGAGTTCGAGACCAGCCTGGGCTACAAAAGTGAGCTCA
>PVJA010000846.1:61327-95638 GCA_004027025.1 Myocastor coypus | reverse complement strand
AGCAACTTAGCGATATCCTGGTCAAAATTTAAAAGGGCTGAAGATGTAGCTCAGTGGTAAGCCCTGGGTTCAGTATCCAGAGGGGTACAGTAATAACTAAAGATAAGCAGAAAGAAAAGAACAGAATGAACCCCACATGCACCACCTGGAGCCAATTATGCTTCCCTATGCCTCGGGTTCTTCCTCCACCCAATAGGCATAGTATCAGGCAATGTTGCCCTTGCAGCCTAATGATATGACAGATGCAAAAGTTTGTTGCAAACTGTGTCTTAAAATCCCAGAGGTCGGCAGTGACACGCAGCTGGAGCAGTCTTTTGTGTCTGGAGTGAGTGTGAATTCGATAGATGGCTCTGGGGCCATCTGGATCTGGCTTCTCCCAGCTCTCAAGAGGCACTAGTGTGTACCTCTTCATAACTTTATATTCAGTGATGCCATATTGGTAGTCAAAAAGAAACAGTGAGAATTAGTACTTACTACAAAGTAGAACCTTCTTGGAAAAGCCAATTGACCAGCATAGCCCAGAGTGAGGGCGAGAGTAATGAGAAGCCTAAGGACCATGGGCAGCAAAGATTAGAGAATATCTACCCGTGACCAGAACCAAAAAAAAGATTTTTAAAAGCACGTATCATCTCTTTCTGCCCTATGAAACAGGCCCACCCAAAGCCAGCCTCCAGGGAGAACAGGAGGGCCACTCCCTCAGGCCAGCCCACTTCCTGGAGAAGCCAGAAAAGTATCAGTAACACTCAGGTAATGGAAGTGAGGCCCGAGCCTTCCAGACCAACAGCTGCTGAGAGCTGCTTTCTTTAGCTCCTACAGCCTGCACTGGCGCTGTCGGCTGGCACTTCCTTGTCACTTATCATGGCTACCTGCAGCAGAGATTACGCACTTTGTATAGAGGGTGTGTTGGAAGAGAGATCTTCCATCAGCAAGCTTCTCCGAGTCAGATACACAGTGGAAAAACTGAGGTAATGATGGAAGTCAGAGCGTGTTTAAAATAATGCAGCCTTTTTCAGGGCTAGAGACTGAGCCCACAGCCTTGTGCACATTAGGCAATCACTCTATCACTAAGCTACCTCTCCAGTCCATAAGAGAGCCTTTCTAAAGGGTGACCTAGAAAAATAAAATATTTATCTGTAACTAGCCTGCCTGAATTCTCCCTAGTTGGGCCGGGGGTGGGGGGGGACGGACACTAGCTGGCTATTTATAGATTTATGTCAGGAGTAGTGTTGACAGAACATTGAAGCTTCAGTTGAGTTCAACTGGCATGATTTAATAATCTAATCACTCACTGGGACCCGGCAGGATGGCTCAGTGGTCTAAAGCGCCTGCCTAGGAAAGCTTGGGTAGCTGCAGGGACCGCAGTTCCATCCCCGGCACCACATGCTGCGCCAGCCCTGCCCTCAGGGTAGGCTGAGCCAGCCACAAAAATGAGTGAACAAACAGACAGAAGTTCTGAAACAAGAAAAAAATAATAATAATAATAATCACTCATTTGTTTAACAAATAAATGTGCATTTACTAGGTGCTGCTACAGTCATTATAAGTCCCATTAAGGCAGAGCTTATGTCTTATATATTGTGGACACTCAGAAAATCTTGGCTGGACAAATGCATGGATGGCATTGCTTTGCCAGTGCATAGAATATAAACGTGAGGAAGTCAGAACACCTGCTGTGACAGACCTCCAATCTGCTGCGCAGAGAAGCAAACCAGCAATTACAGTGCAGGATGATGCACACTGTGATTGGGGAAGTATAGGGTACAACGGAGCCGCAACCCAACCTTGCTGGGGTCGGGAAGGAGACGCGAGAGGCCATCTGAAGGACAGAGGACTCTAGGCACCGCCTAGAGCATAACCTATGGAAAGAGCGAACGAATTACTCTACAATATCTGATCTTCCTAAAGACTCTGTGTGGAAAAGCATTGCAGGGAGCTGCTGGGATACTTAAAAACGGTCATGCATCCATGCTATTTTGCACTTCTCAAGCACTCTCAGGGATTCCTCTAAATTTAGCTTTTCTACTAAAAAAGTGATCTAATGCCCAGAGGGATGTGTGGGTCTTTAATCCCTTAGTAGAACACAGCTGCTCTCTTCCTCCGCTGAGCACAGCTCTATCAACCGGCAGGGCACTTCTTCAAGATCATGTCTGCTTCATTTGTTATAAGAGGAGCGCTTTGAATTGTTATTTTAAAGAGGCAAACAGCCTTCAGATTTGCAGAAGCTGCTGGTCATGAAAACTCTTGGCTCCAAGGCAGCTGAACTGAGAGGGAAGAACTGCCTAATGTCCCTTGTTACTCCCGAAAGGGATCGTGCCAGGTTCTTTGCTCCAGTATCGCCAATGTGTAGTGCACATAAGTGACATTCTGCATACACACAAACACACATGCAAGCCCTAAAGAATGAAGATGAAGAAGTAAACAACCAGAAATCAAGATGTGGCTTTTATTTATTTATTTATTTATTTATTTAGGAAGAGATAGCTTTTGAAAAACAGGGCACATCCTGTTACATTTGCTCCCCTCTTCAAAGTCATTTTCTCAAAGGTGTGGGAATATTTGTTGTCACTCCATTCCTCATCATGATAATGGCACCATGGCCTTACTGGCAATTCTAAGAACCACATATGCCAAAGAAGAGAAAACAGTGTAAAAAATGGCCTTCTACCTGTGCCTCTTGGTAGTCATGCTCCTCTTCCCATTTCAAAAGTTCAGCAGTTATCAGCCTTGCCAAGTTGGTGTCATCACATTCATTACCTTTGTTTGGGAGTACTTTAAAGATGTTTCTGGAACATGGATCCTTCTTAAATCTTCTGCCTTTAAAACTCTGCTATCTTTAGAGTTGGAAGGAATGGTAAAAATCCCCTTCGTGTTGCAGCTGTGGAAACTGAGGCCCAGCAAAGTTTGGTGCCTCACACAGGAACGCAGCATGTGAACTGTGCATCACACCTAGGGACCTCCCCAGCCCTGAGACCAGATGTCTCCATTAGCAGAAGTATCCCTTTGTCTGCGTCAGTCATGCCATCACTGGTCTCCAGAACCCTCCACCTGAAGGTGGAGGAGGAACAACTTGAATGAGATCTGGGTAGCACAACCTGAATACACGTTTGTCTTAAGCCAGCGGGGAGAAGTGGTGAGAGGGTCATTTGGCTCATCTTTCATCACTTTGCAAGGCAGATTTGGCAAAGTTTTTCAAACCATATGGAAAAAAGCTCACTCACCACATACCACACCCACTGGAAAACCTCACATGGGAAAGGTGGTAATGGAAAGGAGTAAAGTTGGCCCCCCGACCAAGCACGGCAGCACTTTGCCTTCTTCTTCAGGCTGCCACAGACCTCCCACTCCCTCCACAGGTGTCTTAGGCCCTCCTGGAGGAAGAGATGATGGCACAGATGTTTTGGTTCCTTGGAAAGTTCAGTGTCATTCCACCCAACATCTCTGGGACTTGGCATCTTCTTACTTCAGAAGGAGTCCCAAGCTGTTTATTGAGAATCTGTTGGTTTTTTTTTTTTGTTTTTTGTCTTTTTGAGACAGGGTCTCACTATGCATTTCAGGCTGGCCTTGAGCTCGCTTTTGTAGCCCACGCTGATCTCGAATTCACACCGATCCTCCTGTCTCAGCCTCCCAAGTGCTGGGATTACAGGCGTGCGGTCTGGAGCCAGGGCTGGAGCCATGGGAGTGTCTAGTGTTATCTTCTGTGGTGCGAAAACGAGATCAGCCCAGAGCAATGGTGGAGAACTGGAGGGAAAACAGGAAAGCATGCTAATCGCAGCGCCCGATAGGTGCTGTCAGTTATGAGCTGCTCCACCTCTGCGCCTGCAGTAAGCAGCTTCCTTTGCCTGACTCCTGCTGCAGAGCCTTGGGAGGTCAGGAAGCAGGCAGAGGGGCAAGGGAGGGGACTGGCCCATCCTGAGTGCAGGTTAACACCTGCCAAGAGGAGGAAGGATGCCATGCCTGCCAACTCAGAAGGGCAAGAACTAGGCTCGTGTGCCTCTGGCCTCCTTTGGCACAAAGTCTAAGCATCTTTCTTTATGGAGCATTTATTATTTGCCAACATCCCCTTAAGTACTCTGCATAATTTATCTTACTAGTCCTGTGGACAAACCCATGAGGAAGCTCAGGGCTCCCAAGGCACCACCAGATTCAGTGGACCCTCAAAGTGCTCCTGGAGCTCAGTAAACCTGGCACGTTCACAGGGCACAGAGCTTCCAGGCCTCTCCTCCCCACGGGATCCTGCAGACAGTGCTTATTTCCCCAACAACGATGCATAACAGCCTGCTGGAATGCTCGCAACAAGGGCAGGGCACTGCGCGTGTAGGGTCCAGGATTTCTGTTGGAGGTCAGGTCACTGTGGTTGCCAAGCTCCCACACCAAGGCTCCCTCCTGTACACCACGGTGATTCTCCACCACTTGGGTTCCTTTTCATTAGCTGTGGTTAATCCATACCCCCTGTCTCTTTTTTGAAGTTGGAAATAATCTCAGGCCCCAATGGCATCTGGACTCACTGCTACTTCTGATTTCTCTTGCTCAGATACTTCATTGTTATGAGATACTGCTGTATATGGGTTTTAGAGATATATTACTCAGGAGTCACTAAGGTTTTCTGTTCGTAAAAAAAAAAAAAAACATGGTAGGGGCTGGGAAGGTAGCTCAGCAGAATAAGTGCTTGCCTGGCAAGCACAAGGGCCTAAGTTCAATCCCCAGTTCAAAAAAAAAAAAAGAACCATGGCTTCTCAGTGCCTTTCAACATTTACTTCCTGCTGGCAGATAACCCACCTGGGGTTACTGGACTTGCTTCTCAGTCTTCTGACTTAAAACCTGACGGAAGGAGCCTGACCCACTGGAAAATCCCTTATCACTCTTGGGTGGAGCCTCCCAGAGGCGATCCACATGCCTTCTCTTCACATTCCATGGCCAGAGTGGACACACTTGGCCTTGTGTCAATCCCAGACATTGCTCTTTTTTTTTTTTTTTTTCTTTCTTTCTTTCTTTCTTTTTTGCCCCCAGGCTCAAATGCCTTCTCCCTCTCCTGTGCACTCTCTAGAACTCTGTCTGCTTTTGCCATTAAGTGATGAAAGCAGAGAAACAAATTTAAACACACACATATATAACCACACACACACACACACACACACACACACACACACACACACAGTGTTAGTTTTGTAACTGAGGCTTGTCTGGGTCTAAGCCCTGAGAGGAAAAATAAAAGTAAAAAATAAGATAAGGAATATTCCCCAGACTGTCCCTCAAGGGAGAAATTCTTCAGTTTTGTCAAGCCACATAGTTTAAATTAAAAAAAAAAAAAAAATTGAAAATATGCTCTCATTTAACTGTGTATCTTTCAGGCATAGTTGGTCCTAGGGATTCACATTTTATTGTTGAGTCTCTAGCTATCTAATTATTTGTTGCTATAGTTTGAATGTCCCCACCAGACTTTTAAGAAGGGTTGGATCTAGAGGATTCTTCCTTAATGAGTAGGTTAATAGATGGGTGGATTAATAGGATAGTGCAAAAGTGGCTTTGTTATACAAGTGGGTTCTTGACTTTCTTGATTGTCTCATTATGTGATGCCCTAACCACAAGGACTCCACCAGAAGCCAATCAGATGCCTGCACTATGCTTTGGATTCCCAGAAGCAAGAGCTAAATAAACTTATTTTCTTTATAAATTATCCTGTCTATGGTATTTAGTTATAGCAATGAACTAAGACACTGTTCCTTTTCACTGTATCTCTAGCTCTGCTGTCCTTTACAGCTTCTGTGTCTGCAATATGTTGGCCTGGGAATCCAAATCCCACAAGCTTAAGGCTCATCACCCAAAAGGAAGAGTCATTCTTTCTCAGTATCTTGGTATGAGATACATATCGGGGAAGATACTACTTGGCCATGAGTGCATAGTGTGAGTTCCAATCATTATGCTTGGAGGATTTGGGTTCCTTACTTAGCTGGTCTGAGGCTGTGTAGCTTTGTGTGTGGGACAACCAGGCAAATGACATGCCCATCAGGCAATGGAGAAGAGGGGGTTCCTCAGAGAAAAAGCTGCCTGGCAAAGCAACAAAATAAGTTCCCTACTGATATCCCTGAAAACCCTGTTCCCTGTTTCTGGGATCTGGGCATTATGCCCCCCTCAATCCCATTACTCTTACAGCCTCAAGACCCTACTGAGGATATGAACACATAGACAAACCACAGGAACACTGAAGTCCTAAGCTTTTTGAATCTCAGAAAAAGAATGCTTTTCAGGCACAGATAACTGAGCTCACATCTGAATTATCTGCCTTTCTGAATAGCACAAAGCAAAAAAAAAAACTTTGACAATGAAATGACTGTGAGACCTCCACACTCGTGTTACCCTTTGCCCCCTCACCCCTGCACCTGTACAGATGGAAAACAATTATGAGTGATAAAAGCTGCCGCCATCAATGCCGTGGACAATAGGTGATGTGGAACTTGAAATCATTTTCCCTGGAGAGAACAGTTGAAGACTGAATAGAATCAACCAGCTGAGTCTCTTCAGGTGCTTAACTTTTATGTGAGGGCTCTGGAGTTCAATAATTCATGTTAATGCAGCCAGCAGCAAGCAAATTGCATTCACACTCCATTCAGATTTTGATTACAAGACAGCCTGAATGAGTTTTATGATGGAGCATATTCTAGGTAACTTCAGCTGGATGGAAGACAATGAGTATGATTACAGGCTTCAGGGCTCTGAGGCCAGATGAGCCTAAGCCCATCCTGGGTCTTCCGCACACTGATTGTATGACTTTGTCTAATGACATTTATCACCTCAGAACTTCTGTTTCCTAGCCAATAAGATAACACCACCTACCCTGTAGAATTTTGAAATCACATAAACAATAGATAAAAAGCTCAGTAATACGAAAAAAAAAAATGTAAGAAAAATGTCTGTGCCCGGGAAAACCCCAATAAACATTAGTGTCCTTCTTTCTTCCTTCCAAGGCTAGGCTTCCTCTCACCACTCTCCCTCCTGCTCCCTGTCCTTTACTGCATCCCCTCTGCCACCCCCTATTCTTGTTTGCATGGAGAAGTGCGTAACATGAGAGGGGCAGGACAAGAATTGACCAAAATGAAGAGAAATAAGATAAAAAGGGTCTCTGTGTAAAAAAAAAAAAGGATTTATAGTCACTTCTGCAACACAGTACTTAGCTATGTGGAGAGGAAATGGGGGTGAAGATGAAGATACTCAGGTAATTAGAACCACCTCAAGATTTCAAAGTTCAGACATCTTTTAAGTACTCTACACAGTTTTGACCTAATATATACTCTCTGTGCTCATTAAAATACACAATTCATTTGCACTGGAAATATCTTCCAGAAGTGAAAAGAAGAAAGCAGGTTAGCAATTACAACTCTTACATCAAAACTCCATTACCCAAATTTGAGTTCAAGAAAGGTATAGCTCAAACCAAGCCCATGGCACTTCATTGGTGGGGAAGGTTAAGCCCAAAGCTACTTAAATCCCACTCCAAGAGATTCTGATTGCACTGTCTAAGAGTGAAATCTCGACATCACTGGGATTCTGGTTCATGTAAGCCATTAGCTTAGTGGTTAAGAGACTGGTCCTAAGGATAGTTCTGAGTTCAAATCTTAAAAGCACCACCTTCTACTTTTGTAAATGTAAGGAATTTTTATTTGCCATTTCTGGTCCCTAGTCTTCTAATCTTTGAAATTAGATACAGTGCACATTTCAAACGTGGTGGTAAACAAAGTGCATTGTACAAATTCTATTTACTGTTTCTTAGCACAATATCCGGCACATTAAGAAGAAACAGCAAATATTAGCCACTGATATTATCATTAAACAAAGCAAAGGTGGCTTGGATACTTCTTCCTGTATCTTTTCATTCTTCTTTTCTTTCCTTTTATAAATCTAGAAGACTAATCATTAAGCAAGATTGAAGGTTATATGGCTTTCAGACAAAGGTCAGGAGGTAAAGTGGTCCAGGATGGTATGGCAACTATGTAAGCTGGGCCTTCTCTTTCCTTGCAGTAGTGACCTAGGTCCTCTTTTTTCAAGATAGCAGTTAGAGCTCTAGGCACCCTAACTCCATTCCGCATAGTAGGTCAGTGAAAGAAAAACCAGTCTCTTAGTAAGGACTTTTCCTAAAGGTTGCTTATACACAATTAGCCAGAATTTAGCTGCTAGGGAAACTGGAGTACCTGAGCAGTATTGCTCAGTCAGTAATACAATGGAAAACTAGATAGAAGGAATACAGAAGGATCACTATTTCCTGATGTATCTAACTTTAGGCATCTAGCAGGTTTGGGTCATTCCCCAGAAATTCTCTACTCTTATCCTGCTTCTACCTGCTTATTTCTGAGCTAAAGAACATCTTCCTCAAAAAAAAAAAAAAAAAAAAAAATGGTTCCATAGTTTTCTTGTCTTACTCAGGTTTATTTTCTTCCTAAATTCTTCCCATACCTTTCACTCCTCACCTCCCAAATTCATTCATTTTTTAAGTTTTTTTTATTTTTATATATTTGCTACAGGGTCTCACTATGCAACTTGGACTCATGGTGATCCTTCTGTTTTCAGCCTCCCCAGTGCTGGGATTATAGCTGTGCCTTACCATTCCCAGTCTCAGTACCAGGCTTACTACACCCAAGGGCAGGGCCTGCATACTGCATGTGGTGCTGGGGATCCCAGACCCTGTGCTTGTGTAAGCAGGAACTTAGTCTGCTGAGCTATCTCTCTAGCCCCATTCATTTTCTTTTTACCACTTATCTAATTTTCATAGCCAACACAATTGTTTCATTGAAAGGGGCCCAGAGGGATGGCTCAGTGGTCCAAAGCGCCTGCTTGGGAAAGCTTGGGTGGCTTCAGGGACCGCGGTTCGATCCCTGGCACCACATGCTGTGCCAGCCCTGGCCTCAGAGTGGGCTGAGCCGGCCATAAAAATGAGTGAATAAACAAACAAAGGTTCTGAAACAAGAAAAAAATAAATAAAGTAAAAAATTCTAAAAAAAAAAATCTCCTGAGTCATAAAAAAAAAAAATTGTTTCATTGAAAGACAGAAGCAAAGTTAAACACTGAAGAATTTTTTATAATATCTAAAAATCTTACTACTTAGAAATAATCATGCAATGTGCTCAGGTGTAGACATCTAGCATTTTCCCTAATACATGTATTTGTTCATTCTCCATATCTCCTAGTCTACATGATAGTTTATAACTTCTATTACATTTAACATTATATTATAAATAACAACTAATATTATTGATTATACATCAATCTTAGTAATTATAATAACTGCTGGCTTTCAATGTATAAGTGTACTATATTATATTCATTGGTATCCATCAGTCTATGTTAAGCCTCTTAGGACAGCACTTGGGAGGGTGAGGTAGAAGAACTTGTACAAATATGAGGCCAGCCTGGGCTACAGAGTGAGTTCAAGTCAAGCCTGAACTAGTGAAACCGTGTCTCAAAAAAGACCCAAAAAAGGCATGAATTAATGCTCCCCTGAATCCCACTGTGAATAGGCAGCCTACACAATTAGAGGAGATTATTACTTAAAAAAAAAACACAAAATAAAATACAATTTCAAGTAAACCCAAGTTACTAGACTGTTACCTAAGCTGACTCCAAGCAAGACCAAGGTGAGGCCGTTTCTGCATGGACAACCCAGTTTCACTTAGAAAAACAACACTTTTGAGGAAAGTAGCTATATAGACAGACCGCTGGCTTGACAAATGATGATTCGTGGGGGTGATTCTTTTAAACTGATGATTGATTTCCTGCTAATTATTTCTCTGTCTCGGTTGAGCTTCCAAATGACCCATACACTCCTAGAACTTCAATTTCCAGGGAAGGTTGAAAGCCACTGCATTTTATCTTTCGTGTGCACGGTGGCACTTCCTGTTTGCAACGAGGTTTTCTTCTCAGTTCTCTTTCTGACAATACTGAGGAGGTGGTAGAACTGATATGGTTAGCTTTCTATTAAAAGTGATTATAGGAATGCCATTTAGTCTTACTAAGAAACTTTTGCACAGAAGAAATTTCAACAAAGGAAAAATACAACCATGGAATGGGAAAAAAATTTAATCAGTTGTTCCTCAGACAAAGGACCCACTCTAAGACATATAAAGAATTAGAGGTACACTTTTTTTTTTTTTTTTTTTTTGAAGGATCAGGGTTCAAACTCACGACCTTGCACTCGCCAGGCAGGCACTTGTGCCATGGAGCTATCTCCCCAACCCCCTCATATAAAGAATTAGAAAAAAAAAAAAATTCAGATATCCTAAATTTAAAGATTCAATCCAAAAAATGGGCACCTGAAATGAATATACATTTCTCAGATGAAATTAAAAACAGAAAATAAATAGATTGAAAAAAAATGTTCAGCATCACTGGCCATGTGAAAGATACAAGTTAAAACAATTCTGAATTCATTTTACCCCAGAAAGAAGGGCTGTGACCAAAAACTCAAGTAATAACAGATGCTGGTAGGGTGGCGGACACAAGGGCACCCTTCTCCAGTGTTCTTGCAGGTGTAGACTGGGGCAACCACTGTGAAAACCAGTGTGGAGATTCCCTGAAAGACTAGGACCAGAGATCTCATTTGACTTAACTATTACCCCTATTTGGTATTTTCCCAGATGAATTCAAAGCATCATACTAAAACAATATATGCACGCCCATGTTTGTAGTACCACAGTTTGCATCAGCTAAATCTTGGAACCAACCTTAATGCCCATCAACCAATGAACAGATAAAAAAAGAATGTGATTTTTATGTGATGGAGTACTACTCAACCATAAAGAAGGACAAGCTTGAAACATTTCTAGGAAAATAGGCACACCTTGAGACCATACTCAAAAGTGAAATAAATTGGATACCCATGTTTATGTACCACTGTCTCTCTGGTATAAGAAACTGAAAATGTAAATAAGGACCAAATCTATAATAGGTACTGGGAGATGGGAAGAAAATGTTAAAAAGAAAAGAACTAGGGAAAGGAGAGGAAGGAAAGAAGGAGGAGAAAGAAAAAATGAGAAAAGAAGGATAAAAAATCAGTTTTTTAAATAAGTAGAGGAAAAGAGGCAGAAGAGAGGGAAGGGAATGGCAAAAAAAAAAAAAAAAAAGGAGGGGTCAAGGGGTTGGGGAGATAGCTCAGTAGAATAAGCACCTGCCTTGCAAGCACAAGATCCTGAGTTCAAACCCTCATGCCAGAAAAAGAAAAGAGGGGCTAAGATATGTCACATACAGGTACAAACCACCTATGATGATTGTAATCATTATGTGTATCTAAGTTGCACCAATGAACTTACTAAAGGAAAATGAGGAATGCCGTTTATTGAGCACATGTAACATGGTAGGCAAGATGTTAGATGTGTTACATATTTCTATTGCATAAAACAACCCTAGTGAGATAGGAATCCTATCAATATGTCATTTTACAAATGAATACAGTTTTAAAAGGATTTACTATAATCACCCAAGTGGAAAGAGGTAAGACCAGAATTCAAAATCAGCACAAGCTTAGAGTCGCTGATGCCAAATGAGTCACTCCAACTCACTCAGTTGCAGGTCAAGCCCAAAGCTTTGTGCATGGCTCTAGAATCTTGCAGCCCGAGTCACCATTCTGAATCTGCCACTTGCCAGCTCTGTCACCTGTTCCTGATCACTAAACCACTCCGGGTCTCAGTCACCCCAGCTGATAAACAGGGATAATGAGTGTCTGTCTCAAAGATAAACAATATGATACACAAATACAATTAGCCCATAAGTTGTGCTTTGCAGTTAGTTATTAAAATTATACTTTCTGTCCCTCCAGCCTCCAAGCTAAGTACGTATTTTATTGGTCTGCGACCCTGCAGGTACCTCGAGCAAAGGCCTTATGCAACTACAGAGGCCAGAACCCTGGCGACCTGAGGTTTAATAAGGGAGATGTCATCCTGCTCCGGAGACAGCTGGATGAGAACTGGTACCAGGGAGAGATCAATGGCGTCAACGGAATCTTCCCAGCCAGCTCCGTGGAAGTCATCAAGCAGCTGCCCCAGCCGCCCCCACTCTGCAGGGCTCTCTACAACTTCGACCTCCGAGACAAGCACAAGAGTGATAACAAGGATTGCCTGACCTTTCTCAAGGTAAGATTCTGGATGACCACAAAAGGGACAAAAGTGGATATATTTGACATTTGCATGTGTATGTGTATGTACATCACATATGTGTATTCTATAGGTCCATATAAGTAAAATTACATAGAAGTGAAATCTCTACAGCAATCTAGTTAAGAATTTAGGAGCTATCTTTAAGCCTTCTCTATTGCAACTCTAAAAATGTTTCCTTTTGGGGGCCCGGCGGGATGGCTCAGTGGTCTAAAACGCGGCTGTAGGGACCGCGGTTCGATCCCCGGCACCACATGCTGTGCCAGTCCTGCCCTCGGGGAGGGCTGAGCCGGCCATAAAAATGAGTCAATAAACAAATAAAGGTTCTGAAACAAGAAAAAAATAAATAAATAAAATAAAAAATTCTAAAAAAAAAAAAAAAAAAAAAAAAAAAAAAAAAAAAAAAAAAAAAAAAAAAAAAAAAAAAAATAAAAATGTTTCCTTTCAATAGACCTTAATGTTTTTCTTTGTCTTTTTTACTTTTTATTTTTTTAATTTTTTAAAGAGAGCATAATAATAATAGATAACACATTAGAGACAATACACACTTAGAAGAACGAGACAAAAGGTGTTCAGCAGTGGTAGCTATATTGCACATTGCTGTCCTCAATGTAGTTGCTCAGATTACAGATATTAGCATATAGAAGGCCAGGGAGATAGCTCCGTAGAATAAGTACCTGCCTGGCAAGCACAGGGTCCTAAGTTCAATCCCCGGTACCACCAAAAAAAAAAAAAAAAAAAATGTAAGGCATGTAGAGTTAATTTCTGTCTTTCTTCTTGTTATTTGGCTGTGGGATTTTTGCTCTTTAAGACAAAATTTAAAAAAAAAAAAAGAATGAAGTTAGATATACTATGTACAAAAAAAAAAAACCTCAAAATAGATTAAACATCTAAGTGTAAAAATAATAATAATAATAATAACAATAATAACAAGTAGGTGTGAGCACCTGTTCTTTGCAGGCTGGAGCACAGGTCACACACAAGTCACAATTCCTGCTCTCCTGGTAGAGCAATAAGAGAAACAAATGTGTGGGCCAAGCATCACAAGCACGGCTTACTATCGTGCTGAGCAAACCAACACCCCTGCCTCTGAATCATGGAACTGGAGGGGCACCCTTGCACCCTAAGTTATGGTCACCTAATTCTACTCAGGCACAACCTTCTATTTTGTTGTAAACATAGTATTCAAAACCCTCCAAACATAGCCTAATCATACCTTTCTGCATAAACGACCTCTTACACTGTGTATTTTCTGAGCATGTTCATTACCCTAAGGTTTCTCTTGCCTCTCTCTTTCCTTGGATGATTCTTCACCATGTGCCAAGTAATGACAGTTCTACTAAAACTAGACTATTTTTAACTCTCTGGATTCAGTATGTGTTCTTTTATAGAAATTCAAACTCTCTCATAGGAATTGATATTGGAGTTATTTTTATTGTTTGCTACTTATGACAAATAGATCAGTAGAAGTGTAAGAAGTAGCACTGCTACAATAGCTTAAGGAAGGCTTTGTGTTTGATAAAATATTTGTATTGTACAATACTGGAAATGAGACTTCCTTCAGAGTCCCCCAAACCAGGAAAACACACTGCCTTCCATACTGCAAAATAACGATCTTTATTATTTTCTTAGCATTATAATAGGAGACTCAGGTCATTCAACAGCCTGAGCTACAAAGCTGCACTTAGGCTACAGTTGCAGGATGAGCTGTTCAATTCCACAAATACTTACTAAGTTTTTTCTTTGTGTGGGTGTGAGGCACAAAGCTCTGAGAGAGCTGGAGGAAGACGCAGAAGGAAGTGAGACCTGCTTCCCTCTTCAGGAATTTATTCCCCATTCATTCCTTGAGCCCATCTGTGGACCAAGTTAGCCATCAGGATAACATGATGAATTAGTGTCCCTGCCTTCAGGCAGCTGGCAGTACAGTGGGAGAAACAGATGCATAAATGGAAAAAAAATGGGGCAAAAGAGCCAGAAAGAGGGTCTACTACATTCTGGAAGGCTATGGAATGATGACCTTTCACTAGGAAGTCTTACAGTCTTCCCAAACTCAGCATGTCCCTGTTAAACTCAAGTTCTTCCTTCCTGAAGCTGCTCTTTTCCTAAAGCTTTCTCTCTTTTTTTTTTTTGTATTTTAGGGAGAGGTCTACAGGGTGTTCAGGGTCTCACTACTCAATTGGACTCGTAATGATCTGCCTGTTTATGGTCTCCCAAGAGCTGGGATTAAGGCACGCACTACCAAGCCCAGTAGCAATTGCCATTTGGGGTGGGGGGCAGGGGCAGGGCTGGCACAGCAGGCCTGGGGATTGAACCCCTGGCCCCTGCTATGGCCCTCCTAGCCCTTTCTATCTTAGTTAAGTTCACACATTCACATCTGCACTCATGCATGCAGGGTTTAAGAAATATCTATTGGACACATTGTGTTAGGTGTTGGGAACATTGGATATGAACAAAATAGGCTCAAGTCTTGCACACATAGAGTTTATGATCTCGTAGGGTGGATAGGCATTAAAAAGGTAATACCCTACCACTATACACCCACAAATTATGAGGATAAAGGCACAGTGCAAATTTAGGTATGAATTAACCTAAAATACTTAGGAGCACGGAAAGAGGTTAGACAGCCCACAGGAGCTCTAGTTCAGAATGCTAATGAACTGTATGAGCATGGAAAGGTGATCCTGATTTGACATTAAGCAAGCAGTCTCTGAGGCAGAGGGCCAGGGAGATAGCTCAATGGCTTAAGTGCCTGCCTAGCAAGCAGAAGGTCCCAAGATTTGATCCCAGGTACAGAGAGAGAGAGAGAGAGAGAGAACCTCTGAGGCAGAGACTGGTGGTGCATGTCTGTGATCCCAGCATTCCGGAGACTGAGGCAGGAGATTACTGCAAATTTGAGAAGGCCAGCCTGAACTGCATAGGGAAATACTGTCATATGTGACTCCAGTTGTATGAAGCATACAAATAAGTAAAAGGAGTGAGTGATACAAGAGGTTAGAATAATCCTTTTTGCTAGGGGTTGAGAAAGGCTGTGATACAACCTTCTGGACCAAGTTCTGTGTCTGAAATTAGATGCAAGGAAAAAAGCAGTTAATACTTAAAAAAAAAAAACAAAAAAAAAAAAAACTCTGTTTTTTTCTTCCTCTTGTTTTTGTTGGTTGGTTTTTTTTAACTTTTTTAGTCTTTTATTCATTTATTAATTTGATACAGGTTCTTACTATGCAGCATGGACTCGTAGCAATCCTCCTGTCTCAGCCTCACCAGCACTTGGATTACAAGGGTGTGCCACCATGCCTGGTTTGTGTCCAGCTCAGTGCAAGTCCAGCATGGCATGCAGTACCAGGATCACACCTGAGTCCTTGCGCTTGCCAGGCTGGCGCTTAGACTGCTGAGCTATCTCCCCTGCCCTTTGCTTCCTCTCTTGAATTTCTTATAACCTCTTCGTTATTGTTTTGTTTTATTTAAACAAATCTTGTGCATTTATTTCTGGTAATGTGAACCACTAATTTGAGGATAACATCATGTAATACAGCAACCACTGTTGAATTTGTATTACTTTGTTTAGTGAAATCTTGTATTGTTTCTAATGCTTTTTTTTCTATCACTATTTTGCATTCTTTTTTTTTTTTGTCTTTTTGAGACAGGGTTTCGTTATGCAGTTCAGGCTGGCCTTGAGCTCACTTTCGTAGCCCAGGCTCGTCTCGAACTTGCACCGATCCTCCTGCCTCAGCCTCCCGAGTGCTGGGATTACATTTTGCATTCTTTAAAAATAAAATCAAAAAATTTTTACAGATATAAGGCTCATGGCTATAGCCAAGTGTAAAATTCCTGGGCTGGTCAGATAGCTCAGTGGACTAAAACACCTGCTTTGGCAGAGCTTAGCAGTCAGAATTCGATCCCTGGTGTGCAGTGCTGGCCCCACCCCTGGAGTGCACTGAGCCAGCTAGTGAGACTGGGTGTGGTGCTGCACGCCTATAATCCCAGTGCTTGGGAGGCTGAAAACAGAATCACTACAAGTTTGACCTATGTAGTGAGACCCTATAGACCCTGTCCTAAATTTAAAAAAAAAAAAATTCAAATGTAAAATTTCTTCCAACTTCACTTCTAAGACTTAGGTATTCTATTGTGTTCATGGATGCATACCTTGGAAAATTTTTTTCAAATCAATGTATTTCTATGTATATATACTTTACCTTGATAAAACAATATTCAGAAAATATGTTAACCAAGCTGTTTAAAAATGGTTCTATCTATATTGTGGTAAATTTTTTCTTGTTTTGTTTATCTGTATTTTCAAATATTCCCATAAATTTATTTTTTTTAATTTTTTATTTTATTTTTTTCTAGTTTCAGAACTTTTGTTTGTTTATTTATTTTTATGGCCGGCTCAGCCTGCCCTGAGGGCAGGGCTGGCGCAGTATGTGGTGCCAGGGATCAAACCGCGGTCCCTGCAGCCGCCTAGCTTTCCTAAGCAGGCGCTTTAGAACGCTGAGCCATCCTGCCAGGCCACAAATTTAAACATAGTCTTCTATAATAAGAAAATTAGGAATAAAAAGCTGTTATGTTTACTATATTAAGATGGAATAGGATCTGAAAAGTCTTCAGAATAAACATGACATTCATTCTTTTTTTGCCAAGCTAAAACTGTCCATCTGCAGCTTCTATCTTAATTTCTCCATCAGATTAATTCAAATGAAAACCTTAAATTCCATAAGTGATTGCCAATTACAAATATTGCCAACTTTTCCCATTAATTCCCTTGAACCTCCAAATTATTTTTCTCCTTTTGTAGAATTTGTGAACTCAATGCTGCCCTTCATAGAAAAAGTTCATTTTAGCAGGAAGATTTCCTTTAAAAGTCATTCAAAAACTATGTCCTCTATGTCATAAACCACTTAGAATCCCAGCCTCATGTCCACTGAAAGAAAGCCTGTATCTCCTGAACACTGAGACCAAACGCTGACCTGGGGACTTTCTCTTTCAGGATGACATCATCACCGTGATCAGCCGCGTGGATGAGAACTGGGCGGAAGGCAAGCTAGGAGATAAAGTAGGCATCTTCCCGATCTTGTTTGTAGAGGTACGTGAGGGATAGAACTATACCTGATGCAAGCTGACTGAGAAACATATATGTGCCTCAGTGGGAGGAGCAGTTCCTACTACGCACAAGTCTTATTTCAGAAATTAACGAGAGTCTCGAAAGGAAAGCTGCCACACATTACCCAGTTCTGGCAAAGTACAGGGAAATAGGTCATTACCATCCTGCTGCTGGAAACGCTCACTGGTGAAATCTCTCATACCCAGGTTCAAATTAACTCATATCAAAAACACATAAAATATGTACCTCCTTGCAGGTCTGCATCTGGAAGTTTCTAAAAAGGAAATATTTAGATAAGTATGCAGAAATATATGGACAAATATGCAAAATATTAAGCATAGCCTTGTGTACAATGATGAAAATTTGGAATAATATGCTCAACAATAAATTAGTTTTTAAAATTATAGTGATAGAAAAATGCATTTCCTTGAAAATATAAAATAATATTTAATATCAGAGTATTTGATGGTATAGCAAAATGTATGATTTATTGTCAAGTTAAAAATAAATTTAATGAGTGTTGAATTTCGCATTCACAAGATAAAAAGGCTCTGGAGATCTATTTCATAATAGTGTGAATATATTCAACATTACTGAACTGCATCATACATTACTGAACATTACTGAAATAGTAAACTTTATATATGTTTTCTACAATGATAAAAATGTTAAACTGTGTGAAACCAGCTTTATAAATATATGTGTGTATATAAATAGATAACCAACTAGAAGAATGTATGCCAAAATATTAATAGTAGTGATCGGTAGATGGTGACATATAGGATGATTTTCATCATCATCTGTCAAATTGTATTTTCTAAATCTTCTGAAATGGGCATATATTTATTTCTTCTATGCTTTTTAAAGCTACTTTTTTAAAAAGAAAAAAAAAACCTGCTAGACTACCCACCTATTTCTTCAGCCTGGTAACAATATCTGTCGTTCTATGAGCCTCACCCTAGCTCAAAGCAAATCATTACAAATTTAAAAGAGAGCTTTCATTGTTTTGCTGCTTTTAGTAGATGCTTACCGTGCACAAAGCATTAAAAATGAGGATTGGAGAGCTGTCAAAGAAGTAAAAGCAGCGGTGTCCGCCCTGGAAAGGGCGGGGTGAAAACAGAACAGAGGCACAAATGCAGAGAGGAGACCCACTATTTCATTCCTGGGAGCCAAAGCTGGCTCTGAATGAATGCTGGGCCCAGAGTGCTGTCTGCTGCTCAAAGCTCTCTCTGTCCCCTCTACTCGGGGCACTGAAGGCATGGAACAAGTAACAGGAGGGCTGCAAACGGAGTGCACAAAGGTCGCCCTTTGCCCAGTTGCTGTGGAAGATATTCTGGCTCCTAGGACTTCCCTCTTCCTGCAGCCCCTTCCAGATACCTGCTGGTGCTTTCCATCTGCTTCCATTCACTTATTTTATAAGGCTCAGCTAGAAACCCACAGTCTCCATAAAAGTTCAACAATGCCCACTTGTTTATTTCCTTTGTGAGCACCTGATAGGTATATCACTGCACTTCACAAGCTATCCTAACACAGAACAAGCACTCTCTAAAAATTAGGTGACCAAACATGTAAAGTCCCAGGTTGAATTCCTAGCACCATAAAAAGAAAAATAATAATAACAAGTGAATGTATGAAAAGCTATTTAAGATGGTCAGAAAAACTTCAGGAAACAAACCCCTCAGTGAGATCCATCTTAAACATACACTGAATGAATCCAACTAATTTTTCATTCAGTATCTGCTATGTCAGGTCCTGAGCTAAGTCATAAGATGTAAGATGTAAGGCTACAGTCTCCTGCTCTCAGAGACTACAGACACTCAAGTAATCACAAGTGTGACAAATGAGGGAACCACTAGGGGATTAAGATGTGCAGCTCCCCCAGCAGCAGGTCAGCTAAGGCCACTTAAGCCAAGCTGTGAACCACCCTCAGGGTTGGATAGATAGGCCAGCACAAGGGGAAAAGCAGTCTGTGGAGGGAGCATATCTCAGTGATTCTCTATGTGATGAGGGAATACAATATATCCCAGGAACCAGAAGAGTTCCAGGCCTGGAGTTTAGAAAAGAAGGGAATAACAGAAACGAAGCCAGGGAAAGAACTAGAGACACATCACAGGTGACTATATAAGCCAGGCTGCACTGTGAGACAGTTCAGGTTATGCTACCATAATAAGCATCACAGAAGTCTCAGTGGTTTAACAAAGGAAGTTTTACTTCTCCCCTACATTACATGTTCAGTGCAGAATAATAGCAGGTACTGCTCACATAGACTGGAAGCCAGGCTAATAAGCAAGGCCAACTTAGAGCTGCACTTTCTGGAACACGCAGTTGTCCTTGTTTCCATGGGGGTGAAAGAGAGGCTTGTGAATGAGCAGTTAAATGCCTCAGCACAGAAGTGACACTCCCTACTGCCCTTCTTAGCCTGCTGGACCAAGTGAGCCACACCACATCTCCAGATTCCAGTAGGCTGAGAAGTAGCAGGGCAGACATGGAATTCTTGGTGAATGTTGCTTCAGTCATGTCACATGAAGTTTGGATTTAACAAAAAGGGCAACAGAAATTGTTAAAAATGTAAGGCAGTTGGGGCCTGGCAGGATGGCTCAGGGGTCTAAAGCGCCTGCTTAGGAAAGCTTAGGTGGCTTCAGGGACCGCGGTTCGATCCCCAGCACCACATGCTGCGCCAGCCCTGCCCTCAGGGCAGGCTGAGCCGGCCATAAAAATAAATAAATAGACAAACAAAAGTTCTGAAACAAGAAAAAAATAAAATAAAAAATAAAAAAATTCTAAAAACATAAGGCAGTGACTTGATCGGACTGGGGTTTCTTCAGGGCTTCTCCAGGAGAAGGGGAAAGACTAACTTGAAAAGGAGGGAGAAAGAAACCCAGAAAGACCAGGAAAGAGTGCAGTATGTGGCTCACTTCTGAGAGGCATTGGAAACAAGTGGACAGGCTCAAGGAGCTCCTAGTAGATAGAATCTTTAGCACTAGGCAAATCCAAAGCAGAGGGCAGGAGGGAAATGATCAAGGGCAGCCCCATATTCTGGTTTGAGTGTCTGGGCTGTAATGGAGCCATTTTCTGGGGCAAGCAATATTTACTGAGTGGGAACAATAGCAATAACTGGGAGAGCACAGTTAATTCTCCAAGGCCAGAGATCAGCCGCAATCTATACCTAACTGGACACATAGGAGATGTGAAAGTTTTGCATGGTCTCCTGCATTATTTTCAAATGATGTTTCATATCTCTGAGGGGGAAAGGCACCACTGACTTTATTATCCATTTCTGACACCATTTTTTCCACAAAACTTCTACAATTAACGATTATTCATTTGGCTACTCTCCCTACCACTTTACCTCTAAAATTAGTGATTACAAGTACCCTCAGAATTATCATCAAACTAGCCATTGCTTCATTTGTTCTCCTAATTGCTAGGAAGGGGATAAGATAGTCAAGTGGTTGCTCTAATCTGGGAACCTGCTTTTCAAAAATTACTTGAAATCCAAATTGAGCTTTCTAAAGCAGTACTTAAATTTGATTCCAGTAATTTCATTAAGACTTGCTGAGCATTCTTTAAATAAGCTTTGAATTATCAGTGTCATGCAAAGCAACTGGAAGGAAGGAAGACTTCTTATGGGGATTTTCTTTTCTACGTAAACAAAATTTTTCCTGTTAGTGTATCACCTGATTTATTGCACTGTGCCTGCATAAAAGGTAGTGAAACAAACGCTGAGCTTATGCCCATTCTTGTCAGAAATTCTCAAACAGTGCCTGTCTTGATTGAATGCACCTTGCCCGGCCCAATGAACCTCAAGGAGATTGTTGCAAATGAGTGGGTGCAAATCTAAGAGACCTACAATTATTCCCCAGCCCAGCTATTAATCACACCAGCAGTGGAAAAGGCAGATACACATCTCAAGGGGCTCTTTGTCAATGTTGCTGATAGGAAACTGGTGGAGGTGCCCACCCCGGAGCAGAACAATTAAGTCAAAAGCAGAAAATTTAACTCATTTCATTAAAGTTATCAATACCAGAAAAGCAGATGACTCACTCAACTCAAAGAATGTACACAGTCCCCTTACTGGATGAACACTGGGGGGTCAGTACTCGGGGCCATGAAGGGCATTGTCCCTAGTCCCCAAGCTGCCATCAGAACCCCCCCCCCCAGGACAATTTCCTAATTGGTTTCCCTGCTTCTGTTCTGGCATTTTTGAATAACAACCAGAATGAGATTTTCATTTTATTTACGCAATGTTTGTTGTTTTGATGTCCAGTTCTATAAGCTTTCATAAGTACATACAATTGCCTACAATTTATTCGAGAGAGAGCCATTCAAACCCTCACCCCATGAAGCCCCTCAAAATGCCCCTGTGTAGCCAGTACCTTCCCTGACTTCCACGCTTGATGACCACTGATTTACTTTATCTTTCTATGGGTTTCTTTTCTTAGAATATCATATATATGGATCATACAGAATATAGTTTTTCATTTATTATTAGTTTATGTTTGCAAGACAAATCATTACATTCATCTTGGGGAACCGGTACACCTACAGATAGAATCCTGACCATGTTTACAGCCCCTTCTCCCATCCCACGTTCCCTTCTCTCCTTCCCAGATCCTTTTCCCATCATGACAGATTCTACCTGTTCCTCATCATCTCTCTTTTGTCTTGCTCTTTATTTATATTTTTAATTTCTTGTGTTAGAGAAACCATGTGATATTTAACATTCCCTGTCTGATTTATGTCACTTAGCCTTAGGCAGAATGTAGGTTTTTGAGGCCAGCTTCTTTCACTTTGTATAATGCAGTTGAAACTCACTGTGTATTTATTGTCAAGTGGTATTTTATTGTATGAATGTACCAGAGTTGTTCTACCTATTTCATAGTTGACATTGAAGTGGTTTGCTATTGTGGACAACTAGGAATAAGGGTACTATTTTCTCATAAGGCTGGGGCTGTGAGCTAGAAGCCAGCCTGGGTGACATAGCAAGACTAGTTTCAAAAAGAAGGAAGGAAAGAAGGAAGGAAGGAAGGAAGGAAGGAAGGAAGGAAGGAAGGAAGGAAGGAAGAAAAGGAAGAAAGGAAGGAGAAGGAAAGAAAGAAAGGAAGGAAGGAAGGAAGGAAGGAAGGAAAGAAGGAAGGAAGGAAGGAAGGAAGGAAGGAAGGAAGGAAAGAAGGAAGGAAGGAAGGAAGGAAGGAAGGAAGGAAGGAAGGAAGGAAGGAAGAAAAAGTGCTATAAACATTTGCATGGCAGTTTTTTGAGCAACCATAAGTTTAATTTCTCATGGATAATTACCTAGGAATGAGATTGTTGGGTCAGATGTTAAGAATGTCTTTAACCGTAAGAAATTGTCAGATAGTAACAAAGCTTTTAAAAGCATAAATCAGATCACGTCATCCTTCATCTCCCCAAAGGCTTCCTGTTGCACTTCAGCTTGAGGCCTGCCAGTCCCTCTGACCTAGCTCCTGCCTACCTTTGGGGCCCACTCTTTTGCTGCTTCTCCTCACCTATTCTTTTCCATCCTTCCTTTTCTTTCTTTTGCCTTTTCTCAAGTAGGCCAAGCTTTTCCCTCTTCACCTGGCTTACAATTCTGCCAGACATGTTCTGCTCCTCTTTTCACATGGCCAGCTGTTGGCATTTGTTGTTTCCACTGTGCCATTTTCTCAGACTCTACTTCAACCTCCCAGTGTAATGTAGCCACTTCCCCCAATCGCACTGCCACACTGGGGCACTTACTGCTATCTGATATTCTCTTGTTCTGTAGTTTCCACGTTGGCTCTGTCATTTATGCCACTCCTGCTAGGTCTCTGCTCTCTTATCTTTTTTTTTTTTTTGTCTTTTGGAGACAGGGTCTCGCTATGCAGTTGAGGCTGGCCTTGAGCTCACTTTTGTAGCCCAGGCTGGTCTCGAACTCGCATCGATCCTCCTGCCTCAGCCTCCCAAGTGCTGGGATTACAGGCGTGCGCCACCACGCCCGGCTCTGCTCTCTTATCTTTAAAGTGGACATAGTCATGCCCATTCCCCAACTTGAAGAGTTTTGCACAATATGACAAGCTTCTTAAGCCAAAACCTACATCTTCTGTTAATCTCTCTGTCAATTATTTTAAACCTCTGCACATTGTCACTGTAAAATTTCTCATGGGAAAAGCCTTCTTACCTCTATTGTTGAATTTCTAAATTAGAATGAGACATGTGCAGGCTGGGGAAATAGCTCCAAGGCACAAATGCCTGGCAAGTGCAAGGTTGTGAGTTTGAACCCCAGTCCCCCCCCAAAAAAAAATGAGACTTGTGGTCCTAGAGAACAACTGGTTCCAATTATAATAATGGAAACTTAAGTAATTATCATTCTCTTAGAGTTAATTCATATGAACCCTTGTTTTGTCAATATATTTCAGATTTCCAAAAGAAATGAACCCATAGGGGTCCTCAGTGGGAATAGCCTTCAACAGCTACTTCTGGTGGGAGCTTACCAACATGGAGGGGGAAGCAGATCATAGCACAGAGCAGTACTGGAGCTGACTCGTGCCAGGTGGACAGAACCAGTTGTTACATTTCCAGGAATTCTGCTACTCAACTCAAAACCATTGGTAGAATGATAAACTGTACAAATTGAGGCTTTTCCATCCTTTTTCTTTCTTGAGAGCTGTCTTACCAGCATACTCCTGACTAAGAATTATAGGACAATGAGAAAAGAGACCAAAGATCAAAGTGTTAAAAGGAAGCGATAAAAGGCAGCCTTAACATAATGAGTCAGGGTTTTGGGTTTTTGTTTGTTTGTATTTTATGGAAAGGTCTACAGGATGTTCAGGGTCTCACTACTAGATTGGACTTATAGTGATCCACCTGTTTACAGCCTCTCAAGAACTGGGATTACAGGCACACACCACCATGCCTAGTCTCAGGGCACCCTGGGGGTGGGAACAACATGGCAGGCCAGGGGATTGAACCCCTGGCCCCTGTACCTGCTTGCAGGTGCTTTAATCTCCTCAGCTATTTAGTCAGCCCCTTCATTCAGAATATTACATGCATTTGCATTCTGGCTCAAAGTCATAAAATATGCTAACTTGAGGACCTTCATTCACGCATTGCTGCACAAATCTCCCTAAACATCCATTCTGCACTATAAGATAGAATAATAAAACCTCTCTCCCCTGGGTGACTGGCAAACCAACCAGCAGGTGAAAGGCAAACAAGTGATTACAATGTGGAATAAACAACACAGTGATGAGGAAGCAGAGGGGCTCCTGGGCATCGAGAAGGACGAGTAGCCCCCCAGTGGGGCCCCCCCGGGGGGCACTGGAGGAAGGGGGAGAGTCCACTGGGTGAAGGAAAGTGACTGGCGGAACCAAGCAAAGGGACCGTGTTCCAGGCTGGGGAAGAATATCATGCCTTATTTTTACCGTCCTCAGTCCGTAATAAAAGGGTAGGACCTGCAGGAGAGCGGTGAGAAGCACTTGATAGAACACAGGCTCTGGGAAGGTTCATAAAAAGTGGAAGCCATTCTCTTGCTGACCCAGGAATGGCTATCTGAAGCAAACACTAAGGAGGTGGTGCCCGACCCGGCTCTAGCCCAGGCTGGCCGGAACTCAGCTACTCACAGGAGGTCAGAAAGATTAACCTCTTATCGGATCTTTTGTCTTGGCAGCCAAACCTCACAGCAAGACACCTCCTAGAGAAGAACAAAGGGCGTCAGTCATCCCGCACAAAAAGTCTGTCCCTGGTATCCTCGTCCCCCAGAGGCAAGACACCCAACACCCCTACACTCCGGAGGGTCCCAGGGTCCAGGAGGAAGGGACCCGGGCAGTTCTCCATCACAACAGCCTTGAACACTCTCAATCGGATGGTCCACTCTCCCTCTGGGCGCCACATGGTGGAGATCAGCACCCCAGTGCTCATCAACTCCAGCAACCCCTCCGTGTTCGCCCAGCCCCTGGAAAAGGCAGACTTCCCTCCGAGCCCGGCTGGACAGGTAGGGATCTCTGGTGTATGGAGCCCTGCGAGGTAAGCAAGGATCCACACCACGTCGCAACTGATTCGTTGTTTAGTAAGCAGCCATGACCTGTGAATATTAACTAAGGTCGTATGTACTTCCTATTAGAAACTACATGCATGATCCCACTGAAGTAGGTATTATTTTCCTCATTTTTCAGATAACGAAACTGAGTCCTAGAGGAGTTGGATAACTTGCCCAAATTCTGATATTTACTTTTTTCTTTTTCCCATATATATTTTTATTACTGCATATTAATTTTTTCTAAATATTAGGTTTTGTTGTGGCATTTGCATTCATGAAATAACATAGTGTGATCATATACATCCTTCCCACCCTCTTGTCTAACGATAGCCTCCCTTCACAGACACCTTCCTACCCTATGCTAAGTGCCACGACATGACTGCTGCCCCTTCAGGAACCTCCAGGAGATGATAACCCATTTCCCAGAGATGGCTTGATCATCATATGAGCTTCACTATCCCATCCTCTGGAAATTTATATTAGGCATCATAAAGAAAGTAATGGAAACCATGGGGCCATGGACTGTTCTCAGGACAGACTACTTATTGGTTACATAATGTGGGGGCCCAATGTCAAGTGAAATTGCAAGCCCCTTGCTCGAACATGGTTAACAGTTTCAAGATGATACCAGCAGGGCATTAAACCAAGTGATGACCTAGGTGACCAATCGTCACACACTCAGGAAGCCACCCCTTGGGTTTCTCCATATGAAATACCTAATGAGATAATGCATGGAAAGTGCTTAATGCAATGATGCCTAACACATGCTAAGCTCCCAGTAATCATTAGCCCTTAATACTATTTTTATTATTAACCCTGGTCACTGAGTTACATATAGAAGAGAAATACCTCAAGACGCACTGTGGCAGTTCAGAAGCTGATGCACATCTGATAGCATGTGGTTATTTAGGTTGAAGGGTACTTTAAGAGATGAAGGGGTAGAGGTATGAGGCCAAGTAATTAAGAACTGCATGTTGGGTGTGCTGCTGAAAACCCTCTGTAACTGTGCAGGTGGCAACTTGAAAGGACAAACCCCAACTCGCATTCATGTATTTTTTTTTAAGAAGCTGTAAATCTTGTTTTTAAACGTGAATTTCTACCTTAGGATTAAAGAGCTTAATTGCACTCTAATCCCTTTTTAACAAGACAAGAAGGAAGGAGAAAGTCAAGGGCTCCTCAAAGACCTGTGTGCTGGTTGGAAAGGAAAACAGTCCTCTCCACAGCACTCTATGTCTTTTTTCTCTTTTTTTATGATTGTAGTGTATAATATTTACGTTGCCTGTGGGAGTTGGTATATGCACATAAGACAGCCCAATTCCTTTTTCCTACCCTTTCCATCCATCCATCCATCCATCCATCCATCCATCCCTCCATCCATCTACCATCCATTTCTACCCTCCATGTCTTGATCTATTTCTCATTTGAGAAAGATCTAGCTCCCTAGCTATTATCCACCTTTTACTTTCCTCTTTATTTATGCTTTGAATTTCTCATGTAAGAGAAACCATGTGATATTTAAGTTTGTGTGCCTGACTTATTTTACTTAACATTATGGTCTCATGATACATACATTTTCCTACAAATGATCAAGCTCATCTTTTTTTCTTTTTTTTTTTTTTTTTTTTTTTAACCTTTTTAGTATAGTAACTCTTTATTTAACATGTACAAGATTTTGGTACCTTGCAGTTTTTAATCAAGTTTGTACAGTCTCAATTTTAATAGTGCAACCTGTGCAAGCAAATAAAAAAATAAAAAAAGACCACTTGAAAAAAGTCCCTCACTTCTTTTTTTATAAACATCTATTATAGGCAAAACAAAACTTACCTATGTTATACATAAATGTCTGTTCACATTTGTACATTACCATTTTTAACAGTTTGAGATAAATGCTACAATGTTTTACAACACAGAAAACAATGTTCAAGTTACTGGGTGACAATAACAACAACAACAACACAAAACATACAGCAGAAACCTCAAATGTTTCCTCATTTCTAGCTTACATTCTGTTTGAAGTTCATCTTAAGAGCTGGGGAGATAGCTCAGGGGCACAAGTGCCTGCCTGGCAAATGTGAGGTCCTGAGTTCCGTCCCCAGTTCCGCAAAATAAATAAAATAAACAAAATAAAAAATAAAGTTCATCTTTCTTTATGGCAAAGTATACTCCACTGTGTGTGAATATCCATTTATCTATTGATGGATGTATAAGCTGCTTCCAAAACTTAGCTATTATGAGTGTGTCTGTTCCCCTTTCTAGGTAACTTCCCAAGGAGTTAAATACTTTATATGTTAAGAATCACTATGTCTGAATCACTAAGAGGTTGGCTGTCATGTAATTCTGCGCACTTCCTGTACTACACACACACACACACACACACACACACACACACACAAACACATATACACTCGTGCACACCTTCTCCTCTATATACACTCTCGCATTAAAAGAAAACTTCCTACACATACACTTCAAACACATTTTTACAAATACATATTTGCTTTCTGCCCAAGCTCTTTTTCAAAGTACACACATGCACACGCTCACATACACGTGCATTCACACTCTAAAACAGGGAACTAATGAGTCACAGTTAAGCCAGAGTGGCAGGGCTTTTTGAAGCCATTCTTTATATACACACACAGATATATAAAGCGCAGCCCACACTCAGTACAAATAAGCAGCCCACTCTGCTGTGCATTGGCTTCCAAAAGATGTAGCCAGCAGTTATCCTCTCTGTGCTTCTCACATTCTTATTCCTGGTCATTTCACTCCAGCACAAAGAGGTTGATCCAGATTGGGAGAATAATAAGATTCAAACCAAGTAGCATTCCTAATCACTTCTCAGCCCTGTGGCTAAGATCAAGTGCAAAACAAGCAGTATTCGTTCCAGTTTTCACAAATAATAAGAATTCTGAAGTGTCATGCTCTGGTTTCTCTTCAGAGCATACAAATCTTTCTCCTTTTACTGAAGTATGGCATTCATATAGCCTTCTCCCTGGGAATCACTGCACAGTATTAGCTCCCTCATCCATGAGATATATGGTTAGGTCTCACTTACCAAGTTCCCCTACTTTCCCCACCCCAGCACCTCACATGGTGCCTTGATCCTAGTAGGTGCTCAATAAATCAAGGAATCAAAGCTATTGCCTTACATATATAGAAACATAATTACATATACTTAGGGAAATCTGGAGAAAAAAATTCCTATAGAAAAAGTACAAATCACTGTGACTCTTTCAATCAATAAATATCCACTGAATGTGTAGAATGTGCTAATAATTTCAGTGAGTACTAGAGATTCTTCTACCAAAACGAAATGGTAAAAATAATCTCCAACTTTACTGAAAACAATATGAGAGATGGATGGATAAGTAGGTAGGTAGGTAGGGAGATAGGTGGGTGGATAGATAGATGATAGATAGATAGATAGATAGATAGATAGATAGATAGATAGATACATAGGAGTCTGTAGAAAAATAGCTGAATGATATCCTCTAAGAGTAAAGTCTTATTTTGCTGTCAGCCTCCTAAGCCCTCCCCATCCAAAAAATATGGTAGGAGTCTTTGTATATGAAGAAATGCCAATGCTGTACAGGAGGTAAGTCCCCACAATAAAGATGATTTGCCCCAGTTCATGTAATTAGTAAAGTCTAGATTAACCTTAGAAACATCTATCTCTGAAACATAAGCTGTTGGCACTGTGTTATGCCGTCAACGAAGACTAAATCAGGCAATGTCACTGTGCCCTGTGGTCTCTCCTAGAAGTCCACAGCTTCCCTCTTCCTGGTTGTCTCTACCTGAGTCCTTTTTCACTTCAAGGCTTTCCAGCACTTTCTCTCTCATGCCTCACAGTAAATAATTTGCCCTATGTCTTTTGCGCCTAAAAAATGTTTTTATTTGCTATCACTGTGTTCCTCCATGCACTACAGTGTCCAAGCATTTGTCATGGCAGAAGGTACCAAGAATAAAGTCTGTTGCCACTGAGGAATTTACAGTTTAGAAGTAAAACAAACAATTAAAAAAAAAAAAATTATGAGTAAACTTAGTGAAATTAGGGCTTCCTGAAGTGGTAGGATGACCTGGTGCTGCCCATAGTGACAACTGCAAAGACTCAGACATAAAACTGTGGGTTAAGAATGTTACCCCCTTTCCAACGTTCACAAGTCCTTCTATGATATCAAGAAAGACTTAGCTTGATGCTAGTCCATCTTCAACACTTGTGAATCTACCTCTGTACAGAAAAAGTAAAAGGCAGCAGATCCAGAGCTTTGGGCAAGATAGTGTCCCATTTCTAAACTGAATATTATTGTATTTTATTACATCATTTGATAATAATTTTTCAGGTTTTGCAAGTGATACCAGTTTACTGTCCACAGAAGTTGTCTTAGTCCTTTTCCTTGTTGCTGGGACAAAAGACCTGACACAAATTAAAGAAGGAGGGATTTATTTTGGGCTCACATTTCAGAAGGCTCTGTCCAGATCTCAGACTCCAACGTTGAGGGCACAGCGGAAGATCCTGCCGCAGAAGGCTGCTCATTCCTTGGAAGCAAGGAAGCAGGGGGAGCAGAGAGGAGCCCAGGAGGCAGCTGTACCCTTCCAAGTTGGGTCCCCTGAAACCTGCCAACATCAAGCCAGCCCTAGCACCCCTAAAAGCCACTCATCTTCCACAATCCTTACTTTTGAGGGGACTTCCAGATGTTAACCTGTTATGGTTTGTGTATAGGTATCCGCCCAACGCCTAATGCAGTCATAGGGTGACTTCTGGAATTCGTAATTGATTACTGTGGAAATGGGTGCAGCCTCTGCCCTGGGGCAGGTGATCTGCATTTCAATGTAAGGTAGGAAGAGAAGTTAACCGCTTGAGCAGCTGCGAGTGCCCTCCCAGTGTGCTCTTACTCTCTGCCCACCACCATGGAAGTTTGCCCTCTGCCCTGTGCCAGTCTGCTTTGGAGCCAGCTGAATATGGACTGATACCTCCAGTAACTGTGAGCTAAATAAACCTTTCCTTCCCTCATTTTGAGTGTCAGATGTTTGTTTCAGCAACAAGAGAAGAGTAACTAAGACACAACCATTGCAGAAGTATGAATTTTTCTAAATACTTAAAGATTTTTTTTTTCTTATTTAAAAAGCAGTATATTAGGCCTGGTGTGGTGGCACATGCCTGTTATCCCAGCACTTGAGAGGCTGAAGCAGGAGGATCAGTGCAAGTTCAAGACCAGCCTGGGCTGCAAAAGTGAGCTCAAGGCCTGCCTGAACTGCATAGCAAGACCCTGGCTCAAAAAGACAAGCAATAGTAATAATAGTAATAATAATAATAATAATAATAATAGCAGTATATTAATAATGGTACAAATGGTATGTGTGTCTGGCAAAAACTGTGAAGATGGGATCCCATTTGATCCTGGGTAAGTGCATATATAACCAGGGTTTTATGAAGTGCTGGGTAAGCAGACAGAAGAGTGATTAGTTAAGTTCTGCCTTATGCTGAAAGAGTTACATTGTCCCAGCAACAAAAGAGGGATATTTAAATATTTGATTCTTAGTTTCTTTTATGACTGTTAACTAAAAGTTCACAGAAAACAATTTTTGGAAAGTTGTACAACATACTTAGGCCTTAACAACTGCACAAAGTGTGGTTCAAAAGAAAGAAGCCATTTTTCTGGAATCATTCTAGTTAAATAGCCTGGTTTCCCTACTATGGTAGAGACAAGTCTAGAATTGCCCCTCAAGTCTAAAACACCAAAGAGTTGTGACTGCTGCCTTCTCGTAGCAAAAAGCCAGAGCACAGAACTCCATCCCCCACCTTGTCTCTGTCTTCCTACCGTGGGAAACCACCTGGCCCTTCTGGATAGAAAATCAAGAAATAACCTCCAGGAGGAACTCTCATTGTTGGCCAATAACGTAAGGAACAATTGCATTTGGTGTAGAATTCAATCCCCAGGTCACCAAAAGAAAAGACCTTCACTGAAGTTCGAGATTAGAACTGGAGACCCTGAGTGTGTTTCATGGAAAACATCAGTGAGAGACTGAATGGGTGAGCAGGCCTTCGCGGGCCTTCGCAAGAGGCTTGTAGGTTATCTCCCTACCCACACAGCAAAAACGCCTGAAATGAATAAAGGCCTTCTAGTTTTTAAATACTTAAAGATTATTTTCCTTATTTAAAAAGCAGTATATTAATAATGGTACAAACGGTATGTGTGTCTAGCAAAAACTATGAAGATGGGGTGCAGTGCCGTTCAGATCCTGGGTAAATGCGTAAGACACAAGTCTTATGGATAGAAAATTGCACAAGACACAAGTTAGAAAAGTTCCTCAGCAGCACAATGCCTCAGCCCACCACAGTGGCACTTGCCTGAAAGCCCAGCACTCAGGAGGCTGAGCCAGGAGAATCCGCACAAACTTGAGGCCACACTAGACTACATAGTGAGTTCAAAACCAGCTCAAACTACATAGTGAGATCCTGTCTCAAAAAGTTAAAAAAAAAAAATGCCCCTTGGGGGAACTCACAAGTACAAGACCCTCCCTCCCATGGTGATTTGAAGATTGATGTGGCTCAGGATGTGGAGCCTGTTGCCCTTCTCTCGTACTCACAGAGCAGTGAGGCGTTCTTGCTTTCGCTAGCAGCATGCTTCCTAAAGGCTCTGGCTTCTTCAGCACACTTCATCCTCCCTGTCTTGCTAGTGTCAGTGTGCCCGTGCCCCACCTTCAGCTTCCCCCTCCTGTGGAGCCCAGGTCCAGGTGTGGAACTGCTGTGCAACTGGAAGGCTCTCGGTGCCTCCCCTAACCTCTCCATCTAGTCAGAAAGCTCATGTTGCTGCCTAAATAACTACTGCTTGTCCATGCCGTGCCACTCCCCATCGCTTGCCTACACTTCTGTTCCTGCCTCCCCTAGGCCCACAGCCCTGCTCACTTATCTTCTCCTACACAACACTTCCACACTGTCTGTTCTCCTAATCATGCCCTCCACAGCGATCTCTTCACAACCCAAACCCTTGCAGCCACGTCTCTCCTCCAAACCACCAATGATTCCCAATAGCCTGGGGACCAGTAATATATGCTATTTATTGAGTTTCACTAAATTCCAAAAACTGCTAAGAGATGATTTACAAACACTGTAACTATTGTTACAACTGTTCAGTTTCTGGATTGTTGTATCATTTTACCAAATGGGTAGGCTGTGAGACAGAAAGAGCAGGTAACTTGCCAAAGTTTCAAAGCTAGAAGCCAAGTTAAGGTTTGAGGGCACATCTGTGTACACTCTCCTAAATTAGTTCTTGGCATGACATTCTATCTAGACCCTCCACAATCTGGCTACAGTCCACCCTCCAGCACCCCCAACTCCCTGCACATATACCTACAGCATGTTGTTTATAATTGTATTACAAATGGTATACATTGGAACATATAACATTTTCTTTGTGCTATAAATTATGTATATGTGTAGAATCATCATGCTTACTAGACTGAAAACTTAAGGGAAAGGATATTGCTTTATTCATTTATATTACTGCTACATTTACAAAAGTCCTATTTCTGATTTCTGAGAAAGAGACGGAGGGAGAGAGGAAGGGAGGGAGGGAGGAAGGAGGAGGAAGAAGAGAGAGAGAGACAGAGAGAGAGAGAGAGATCAGTTAAGGGGACCGGCAAGATAGTTCAGCAGTCTAAAGCACCTGCTTAGACAAGCTTAGGCAACCGTGAGGACTGTGGTTCAATCCCCCACAACACATGCTGCGCCAGCCCCACTCCCACGGCAGGCTGAGCCAGCCATAACATACATACATACATACATACATACATGCATGCATACATACACACACATACATACATAGTCAGAATAAAGAGTACAATTCATTCCCCAACCTCTTCCATTCCATACCAGAACAATAGACACAAGTCCATGTGTCTTCCCTGAGCACCTAGGAAGATGAACTCTTATGCACATTAGAGAATTCTGAAGTCAACAAAGCTGACTCTCCTTTGAAGCCCATATTTGGAATATTCTAAATGAAGTAGTTTCTAGGAGCTTGATTTATCTTAAGTCCAGATCCTCACTAGGTATTTTATTTTGTCCTAATCTGCCATGGGGGTCTCATAAACCAACTTGATAGTGTTCAGGAATGCCATGAGAGATGTTTCTTACTTAGTATTGAGATAATCCCCCCTTGGACACCTTCTCAACACAAATCTACGGTTTAGATTCTTCATCAAGTAGTATACAGACATAAATTAAACCTATGCTTCTATTCTTATGTTGCTATCTCTCAATATAAATTACTTTCATTTCACTGTTCTTACTTAATTAACAAAGCCATACCCACAAAAGAGATGTGGTAGATGGTGTCTGAAAGGGAAGAGGTACAGTTCAATTAACCCTTCTTTAATCATGATCTTTCATGTCCTCACTGTAGACTCCAAAGTGCCCCACACAGGAGGGAGCTTCATAGCTATTTGAAATATGTCTGTTACATTTTCAAGAACGTATGACCTTGTTAAAAACAGTCTTGAACTGTCCCCACAAACTACCAGTTAATGCCTTAGTGGAGGTTCATTGTTGGATATCTGAAAGCAAAAAGGGGCCACAGTGCCCCCACTGTTCTGCCAAAGTCCCTAGAGTAGAGAACAATCTCGACTCACCTACAGACCAGCATCATACAGAAGAAACCTCGCCAGCCTTGCACCCAGATGGCTTTTGCCCATCCCAACTGCAGGTCTTTAGACAAATGAGTAACAGCTCTGAGATTCAATTTTTCATCCAAAACGTGGAAGCAGCCTCTACCTCAGAAAGTGGTTGAAAAAATCAAAAGACAGACATTGTATGTACAGTATTTGGTTACCATGTGTATTATTGATACTTTAAAAATTTCTAGCAATCAGAATTTTCTTAGCAGTCATTGCTACATTATTCTTCTCTTTCTTGTATATTTTCTACTTTTTATAATTAAAATTTTCAAATATATGTCAAAGATGAAAAAACAGTATAGCAGAAATTATCCACCTTAGGCCACCTTTCTTCATGTGCATTCTCATTCACCCGCTCCATGATGGGTCTATTTTACTTTTTTTTTTTTTTT